>QEWY01000079.1:6829-38690 GCA_006503575.1 Baylisascaris schroederi | reverse complement strand
TAATAATAATGACAATAATAATGATAATAACAATGATAATAATAATGACAATAATAATGATAATAATAATGATAATAATGATGATAATAATGATGATAATAATAATAATTATAATAATAATGATAATAATAATGAAAACAATAACGATAATAATAATGATAATAACAATGATAATAATGATGATAATAATGATAATAATAATGATAATAATAATGATAATAATAGTGATAATAATAATGATGATAATAATGATAATAATAATGATAATAATAGTGATAATAATAATGATAATAATAATGATAATAATAATGATAACAATAATGATAATAATAAAGATAATAATAATAAAAAATAATAACAAAAAGGATACTAAGTAGTAATAAATAATAAATAATATATAATAAATAATAAATAAAAAATAATAAATAATAAATAAGAGACAGTAAATAATAAGTACTATATAATAAATAACCAATAATATATGAAAGAAAACAAATAATAATAATAAATATTAAATAATAAATAATAAATAATAATTAAACAATAAACAATAAATAATAAATAATAAATAATTAATAAAAGACAGCAAACAATAAATAATAAATAATAAGTAGTAATGATCAAAATAGTTATAATAATTGATTATAATACTTATAACAACTGCAACAATTACAACAATCAATTATAATAATTACAATAAAAATAATAATTGATTATAGGAATAATAATTATAGCAATAACAATGGCAATAGTTGCGATTATAATTATAATTGTGATTACAATTAGAATTCTAATTTTATTTTTAATTATGGTTATGGGCATAAGTGAAAGAAAGCTTCAATTGAAGAAAGGACTTACCTTTGGATGAAGCATGACGACCACTACCAGTCATCGATTATGACAATTCTCATCGTCTCCTGATGGTGAGCGAACCGTCGTCCATGAACGTCGTCCTCGCGCTCGACGATGTGCTGTCGTCGCTTGTGGCAAAAGGGGGGGGGGGGGGGAGTGGGGTCATGGATATCAACAGGAAACAACGAGTCGGTACAGGTAACAGAGCAAAAATGGAAAATGCGCTCATTTGTAAATTTCTCACCTTTCAACAAACCTGCCTGTCGTTGATTTCGTTGGAATCCATCTTCGATACAGTCACGGCGACTGGCAATGGGATCCTATCCTAGCTACGAACCGGCTGTTTCATATTTACGTAGATGTAGCTGCGGTAAATAATCTGTATCCTATAAAATATTGCAAAGCCGAGAGCTTCAACGGGTAAAAAGGTGGTCAGGTTTGAAGGTGTGTTCGAAATAACGAAACGCATGCATACGTGCACAAGTAGGTAAGGAAAAATTCAATCCGCTTGCTGTCAGTGCTCTAGTTAACCCACTGATGAAATATTGCGTCTTGACATTATTATTCATTTTCCTATCAAGTGACATCTGTCAGTTGTGCTCCTTATTCAGGAATAAAAGCAAAGAAACGCAAAGGTGGTTTTTGTGTATTTTCGGAAAATGCACTTCGGAGCATGGGCGTATAGCAAAACTAGGCGAAATGTGCTATCTGCCCCAACAAAGTATTGTAATTTTGACTTTACTATACTTTTCTTGGAATTGGAATTTTTGATGGAAACAAGCATTGCCCTAGACTTCGATGTTCGGATTGCAAGCACGACCAAAATGTATTGGCTGCTTAAATTCTATAGCATTGATCGTTCCTCAGACGATTAGTGCTCAAATTCAACAGAAGTAATCGTTCTTCGGAAAACATGTTTGGTGGCAGCCCACCGAAGACTTTTTTTTAGCAACATTTGCGTTGTTATTTCGTATGGGTCCCGGTGCAATGGTGAGCGCGCAGCAGCATGAAGGAACTAGAAATATTATTGTATGGCTCAAAGTCCACGAAATGGCCAAAAATCGCTATGCTCGTGTACAAAAAGACAAATTTCTTTCACACCGATTTGGGAACATCTACGCAAAGCGGCTTTTGCAAGTCGTCGACGACTGTATATTTCGCTAAGGAAGCAGCAAAATCGTCGATGCAATTTGACTGGAAATTATGCGAAAAAATACATGTGCAATTTGGAGGCGATAAAAAGGATTCCGCGAAGTATATGGCTCCTCTTTCGGCAATAGAAGGCTTCCACGGAGAACATGGCTGCTCTATTTCCTATGATCTTATGGCTGTCCTTGACTGCAACCCATACCGCTACAAATTGATCAAGGAAAAAGAGAAAGCGCCCTCACAAGAGTAACATTTCTAGAAACCCATCCGGATCTGTTCGACCAGGTCTTGGCGAAAGGAGAACTTGGAACTGCATATAAGGGGCAATGAGGAATCCGGACAAAGCAAAGCGGCAATGCGTGCGTGGCTTATACACATATTTCAAACAAATCCGAAACCTGCATCAGACAGGCAACCTGACGATGAGAGGCAACCACCCTCACAACGGCGACCAAGACAACATACTGAAGACGCCGACTGCACTTCATGATGCGGAAGCCGTGAGCTCGCGAGGGGTCTTTCATTAGGTCCCCGCGGGTCGACGGTAATGCGGGATAGCGGTTCCACGTGGTGCATCACAGCACACGCCTGTAAAAATATGTTCCTTCGTGAAACAGCAGAACTAGAAAGTGCAATGAATGTCGCAAAACTGCACCGTGAATGTCATTCAGGAAAATTCGCTAATGATGAGAACAAATGAAATAAAAAGGAAATAAAATGGGCCTGCTTACTTCTCGTCTAAGGAAGCTGCAGCTGATGATCACCTGCGATTTCCGCCATCAACCCGGGCTCAAGCATTTTGAACCGCTTCAAATAAGCGGCACAAATATCTGCTCTACGGGCTTCTTCGGTGTTCAGGTGTCGCTTTCTTCGGACAGTTGGCGACTGCTGTTCGGCTTCCACCGTTGCATCTGCAAATATGCATTAATCACCATTGTTTCATTTTCTAATGCAACAGCAAAAAAAAATCCTAATATATGACCAGGTATATCAAAGTCTGTCGGACTATTATGATCCGCTAGCCGAAAGGAGGGAGGAAAAAATGGATGGAGATGACAGTTATCGTTTAGTATTCCACTGGCACATCAAATACCGCATGCAAAAGCTTGGAAGTAGAGAAAGAATATAGTATTTGCGCAAGCCTTCCAACCGAGGGCACCTTTATGTCATGTAAGCAACTTCCTTCAATCTCTCATTTGTAGTAGCTCAATGCAAATATCGCATTTGAAAGCAGTCACATGCAAGAGTCAGGATATCTTCCTTGCTTAAAAAGTATCAGAAACAAATGCGCCATATTGAAATCAAAACAAACGATAAGTTATATATATATATATATATATATATATATATATATAACNCTCGGGAATGAAGAAAATACTAACCAGGCAGCAGAATGTGGCTTGTGCTCCTTCTGAGGCTATTAAGCCATGTGGCGTTTTCGCGCCTCTGCTGCACGACGGCCTTCGGGGCACCAACACATCGCTCTCGCTTGTGTGCTGTTATGAAGGCCTGAAATCCAAAAAAAGTCTTCACATATGGCAATTTTCAGGTGCCACAAGGTCCTGAAATTCAGCCCACTGCGCTCACTAGAGTACATGATTGGTCCAAAACACGATTTTATGAGGTTTTCACTGCTGCTAAAGTTTGGGGAGGGGGGCGAATAGTGACTGAGGAACGGCCATTGACAGGGAAAGTTGAATGTATTTCCATTCCCCTATATAATTCTGCTACAGAATAGGGGCAAGGAGAAATCCTTTGATACGATGGTGCTCGGAGTGGATCTACCACATGATGGAAATGAATGGAAGCGCATTTGAATTCCAGTTTCCGCCGAATTCCTCCGGAAACGTATGAACATTTATTGAGGAAAAAATGCAACCAAAGAAAGCTGGTTTTCATGGCTGACCTTAGTGGTTGCTGCGTCCGCTTCAGGTGGCACGACCAAATGGTGCCCACATGTGCCACAAAATGCTGAAATCATATAAAAGAAATGTAGATTATCAATGACGGTTACATGAATAGCAGCAAATTAAAAAAAAAAAAAACTCGAGGATTTTAGCCTGTTAGTAAAACGTGCTTATCGTCATGAAACAATGGCTATAAGCGATGATCGACCATCTAATCATCAGCTCGCTTTTGTTCACAAGACGACTACACTAGTAGCAAAATATTTACCAACGAAATCTCATAGAAAATAAACCGATGTAGATAGCTCACATAGAGAATAAAAAAAGACCATCGGAAAAACGCTTCACAATGGAGATAGCAAAATAAAGTCGCTTACCGTCCTCGAGATGGGACCTGGCAAGCGCGACATGCTTCCTCCATGCCGCGACCGTCTCAAATTCTCGATCGCGGACGCCGCAGTGTGGCAAACAGCACACTAAAAACAGGCTTCAGCATTCACTGTGATTTCGCGCATCCGTAAAGACTTTAATGTGATCATTAGATAAGCTCATCACTCTGCGGTCGCGGATCAGGATGCAAGCTTTCAGGGGATCACAGAAAAATTTCAACCCAACCGTATCCCGCTTCATGCAAATCATTATTATAATCACGTTAGCATAACTAATTTTGCTGATTTGTGAATTCCTCAGTGACGCAAAAAGTGCAACATGAAGCAGCTAATCCTTACTTCAAGCAAAACAGTAACATTCACAATTCTACATTCCATTCGTCTACTTAGAAGCCTTCTCCGAGAATACATACGAACCTACTTCGAACGAGTGTCTCTTCACCCTATTCATCCCTAGACGATTCTCTCCTTCAAACAAGAAGAGAGAATATGCTATGGACAATTTCAGAGAGCGTGAAGAACAAATTTTTGAAAGATAGAACAACAAGGCAATGGAAACACTTACATATCTTATTATCCCGAACAATGTACGGTGCCGTTGCCGGTGCCACTAGCTCGGCTGTCATGTGGGCTGGCAGTGCACTTATGTCTGCCGGTCTGAATTCCGGCTGCGGTCTTACTGCCCGTCTGCGAGGCGCTCGTTCCGTGGGCGCATTTACTCTCGCTCTTGGGCGGCTGCAGTTATGAACACAGTTAGACAGGTGTTTGGATGCATAAGTACTGAATTGCATACTTTGTTGTCTTCATGGAAAAGCTTCCTATATTTCTACAGGATTTTGCATAGTTGCTCGCAAAGTCACATCATGGCAAAGTGATTTTTATGTACATGTGTCTGTTCGCCTGCGCACCCGCAAGTTTCATGCGGGAACCACTGAACCTGAAACTATGAGAGTCTGATTGCTACAGTGTGATTCATAGCGAGACTTGCTGGACGATTGTTCAATGAGAGCCGCTGAAATCCAACATATGTTCCTCAGTTGTGCTACTATATCGAATGGAAATTTTCTTCAAAAGCGAGCACATACTGCCCTCCCTTTAGAGTGCACAGATTATCTATCCTACACTCTCATTCAATTATTAGTGTGCTCCTATCTGCGCAAATATTGTAAAAAAATGCAGTGTGCAATGGAAGTCAAAAATGGACAAGACAGCAGTCACTTACAGCATTTCACGATAGCGAGCTGCAAGGTCTTCTTGCCACTGCGCCCTTTCGTTACGCACTGCTGCCTCTCTTTCCCTCTCTTCAACGCTTCGGCGTTGAGGCGTCGCGTTGACTTCATCGGGATGAGGGCCAACCTCCGGTTCATGCAGAGCTCCTACCGGCTCTATCGGCAACGGAGGCGTGATCCTCGCCTCATCCCGGCGGCCGTGGCTAGTGCCGGGTTCAAGCTCACGGGCCACACTCTGATACCACTGCAATCGAAACATTCATCAGTCTACAAGCATGCTCCGGTTATTCCTTAATGCGAGTGTCAAGGTTGTCAAATTTGTGGAATGTTCCATATTGACACGCGCTTTAGTATCATCTCAACCTCAAAATTTGCTAAAAGTTCGCTGATGCAGATGAAGATCTGGAGTATGCAGAGTTGTGATAGTGAAATACAGACCAAATTTAACGTAATAAAATCAAAATGTACCCACCGGCACTATCGGCTGTTCCATCAAAGCGACAAAGAGCCCTGCCTCGACGGCAGCATTATACATCGGTCCATCGTGGCCGTAGAGATCGCAGCCGCGCCGTTCGACATCCCAGATGCTCAGTTGTGCTCTCTTCAGCCGACAGGCGGCCTCGAGCAACAACGGATGTGGACGGCGTCCTGCTGCTTCGCCAACTAAAACACATTAAGGCTAATTGTATATTAATACTATTACTTTGATCTCAAAGCACTTCAGTCGGTTAATTTTTGACAGCCTTTTGTCGTCCAATTTTTCACCGAAAACGAATGCAGAGGCAACCTTAACATAAAATAAGATGACGTAAGAAAGCTATTCTTATGGCATATGGCACATGACATAACTATTATATGCATCCGTTACACAAACAAGCCACCAGTTTCAGAGTCACCTACCCTATGAAGTGGTTAATGCAAACTTCGTGGCACATCATGAAAAGGTTTGAAAATGGCCCACGACAATTGTGTAATAAAAAAACAGCTGAAAAAATATTATATGTTACGAAACGGCCGATCAAAGAAAATCCATGCGCATCAGTGTAATACACATATTGACTTAAGTACTACACTACCTCAGCACTCTGCTCAATAAATTATTCATTGGTTCACAACTTTTGCAAATAAAGTTTCAGAAAAACGAACCGAAATACCACAGGCCTTGCCGATGGACGTCGAGGGTAGCCAAATCCTCCTCCCAATGTTCTTGCACGAAGAGCTCCACCTCGCGGTAGAGCTCTTCTACTTCAACGCCGAACAAAGCGGCGGCGGCAGTGAAGGCGTCTTGACAACGCCTTACTCTCACGAGACCAAAAAGGCTCATGATTTGGAGGAGGACTTGTGGAAGCCATTCAGGAGCGTTCGTCATTTTAGATTTCCCTGTAGCAACAGCCACTACTGCAAATACAACTTTTACAATGTTTAATTCGTTTAGTTTCTTTCGCGCAGTGCACGCATATCGCAAGAAATTTAATCGCGTTGCCCTTTGACTTGAGAGCATGGAACAGATCAAGGGCATAGAATCAAAGATGACCAACACATTAACTGCATAAGATCTTGGTGGCTAGTTTTCAAAACCTCTAGAGAGAAGAATTTGTTGAGGAAGAGAATTTGTTCATGAGGTTTGCCAACCTTCAACAACAATATGAAATTTTGCAGGATCTTGAAAGTAATTTTTAATTCGTTATATTACAGTGAAGATGCTTTCTTGCCGAAGTTTAGACGGACAGTTTATTCAAATAGATCATGGGAGTCCTTCGAGGTAACCTGCGTTTCATCGCTATTGCGTTTATTAAAAGTTCTTCGATGCCACTCGCGTCACGAATTCCATATTGATTTTGCAAGCGCAGTTCGATTACGTCAACTGATCAAACGTTTTGCTCTTGAATAATCACCCCATTCCGACTGCATTTGTTCATTACTAAGTTACATCGTCAATACCAGATTATTAATTTTTATTGTGTTTTTGCAGGCACCTGCCAGTGAATTGAATTCAATAGGGCAACGCGCATTTCACTTGGACACAATTTGCAAAAGGTTGCAGTCTTTCAGAAAAGAGGAGTCGCAAATATAAGACAGTTCGCTATGCAAATAAATGACCATTTATTCTAAGCAATAAAGAAGCCTCTTCTATACCTATGCAGATGGTACTGAGCACAATGCACTCAATATTTTCGATTTGAAAAGCGATATAAGGGACCATTAACTGAGCATGACGGCGTGGATGTACTTTTACATATTTTAGATATTCGTTTTTAAAGCATTTCATTCTCTACTGTAACTAGGAAAGCAAAATTGTTACGATATGCTCACCTTCCTAGCAATAACGATTTCGTCAACTATTAGCATTTACATCAAGTCCACAACCTGTTGCACGAAATCTACGTACACATTGCAGTTATAAAGAAATGCTTGAGAAAAAAATGAATCATTATTACTAGTGAGCAAAGAATAATTGAACAGAGAAAAATGCAACGCGACCAGTACAGT
The DNA here is from genome assembly GCA_006503575.1 of Baylisascaris schroederi. Taxonomy (NCBI): domain Eukaryota; kingdom Metazoa; phylum Nematoda; class Chromadorea; order Rhabditida; family Ascarididae; genus Baylisascaris; species Baylisascaris schroederi. The sequence continues at coordinate 30,674 of QEWY01000079.1, read as the reverse complement.
CTTATTGTAGTTTGGTAAGCGGCGTGCGTAGTGAAGATTAAAGAAGACCGTGTCCACTGTCAGATGGGATCGCATTAGCACGCAACCCTTTTACTTCAAGCGCCGACTTGTATCGTTGCGTTGCGACTTTGCAGATGTGCGATGCGCTTCCAGCCGTTGATCGCATAGAAAAATATGTGTATTTTATTTTTCATGCGATCTGGTAAACCTTAATATGAATTCGTTGCACTAGCTAGTTGCTTCTTCGTGCCTGTTCTCCCTAAAAATATGCAGCTCTATTTGTGGTTTCATTTTTCATTTCCTCTTTGATTCCGCCATTCTTTTTCATCTTTTGCTCTCTGATTTCNCCCCCCCCCCCCCCCTTGCAAATTGTGTTTCACTAGTGTCCCACGCTCGTCACAGTCGTAATACTGGAACTGCGACCGTGACTACATTTGATTCGGGTTCAGTATATGTCCAAAGGAGAAGAAGGAATTAAAAGAATGGCTAAAAGGTAAAAGGGTTCATCGACGGTGATAAATTCGTGCTTGCATGTGCGCTAAATTCAAACTTATAGGGTGGCAATTTGTTTATCGCAGTTTTATTTGTATATGAATCGTATTTATTGGCTCTAAGGCTGCTATCACTTGCTGTCATCGGTTATGGATGATTAGGATTCGAACTGTATCTATGAAAAGCTGCCTTGGGCAATTTTTTTTCAAATTTCAGCTTACCTTCAAATAATATTGAATTTTCTTTGCGTACGCGTCATGCTCACATTTTACCGATTTGATAAGCTCCAAAACACAGACCTATGCTTTTTCTATTCCTCGCTTATCAGTTCTTTGCATTCGCTGTTCATCTCCTTCATTCAATTGTCTTGCCAGTTGTGTTAATTACAGGATCTCCCATCAGAGAATGAAGCGGAATTCTCATCAGCAGCTCCTCCCAAGTACGGCACAGGTTTGAATCATATTATGTCTGATTCTCTTCTGTCTAGAGTATAGTGCTTTTTAAGCTCGTACACATTCTCATGCAACATTTTGTTTTCAGCATGATGTTAAAATCATATTTCAGGTTTTATCCACCCCTATCGTCCCATGTGTTATTCTTTTGTTATATTCTTCTTTTTTTTTTCATTTGAATGCGCTCGTTTGTTTATTTCCCACTTTCAACATTCATTGCTTGTTTGTTTCATTTCGCTCTAATCCTTCGATTCAGAAGACGCATTCGGCGGTTATATGGCATCGCCGAAGCCTGTAAGTGGCATTAAGTGGCCAGCAAATGAAGATATTCGGCAAAATGATGCGAGAATTACAGGCAATTCGTCTGATCGGAGGTTTCATGTACTTGTTAAGTTTTCTTATCATTCACCCGCTATCCGCAGATCAGGCTTGAGGTGACTGTAGAAATGAGGGATTTCTATTTCTTAATGGGTACATAAAAAGAGAGAAGCTGTCAGTTAGTTGTAACTCTCAAGTGCACATTATCTCATTTTATTCCGTAGAACGTGATTGAGTATTTTAAGAATCACATGGAGTACCACTTGCTGCTAAAAAGATTGCATGCTCACCCACTGCACGAAATGCACAAAATTGTGACGATTCTTGTTGATTAGTGGGTATTTATGATTACTTGGTTAAACTACTAGTAGGTAAACTACGTAAATCTAATCAATTAGCGTATGTAGACTTCACAGTACAGGTGCACTACCGATAAAAACAGGCTTGCATCTCACTCAATAGAATTTGTTTCGGTTTTAAACAGTGATGGAATTCAATTGTGCAGGACAAGTGATTTTTTTCGTTATGATGTGATATTGGGAACTCGGTTAGTGGTTGAGGCATCTTTGTTAGCTAATTAATATTATAGAAGAGGAGCAAGCTTGCTGCTTAGATGAATACTTTGAGGAGAGGGTGATAGCTAACCGCAAATTTCTTTTTTTTTTGCCCTATTTTTTTTAAAATTCAATACAATATGAAACATCCCATGCAAGCTTTTGATATTGCAAAAGCGCACGCAGCATCATCGTATTCTATATTGAATGCGTGCTCAGCATGCTCGAATGATTACCTTTGCATTTGAAAAATTGCAAATAACTGCAGTGAAGTTCAAAATGTTCCTTTGGTGATTTACTGATGATGGACACCAAGCGCCTTGAATCCACATTAAGGCCATTCTTGCGTCCACACCATTCCAATGACTATTCGATTTCACATCGGATCCTTTCGTTAAGCGGCTTTTGACTATATCCGTCCTATAGTCTATACACTTGTGTTGACGGGATTCACATTTGCGAAATCATGAAGTGGTCGCTTTATTGATAAGTTTCCTCNTTGAGGATCGGGTATGGCGGACATTTACAAAACACCTAGTGGCTGCAGAATCCTTCGAAACGATCATATGACAGATGAGCATTACGAAGGGCTATTTGTTTGATGCGGAATTTTTTAATTTTGCCTTTGTTTCTTGGCAGTTCTCCTGCCAAAGAAAGTAACTTCTTGGCGTAGTGCGGACGTTGCCACAGTAGCTTTGATTTAGGGGCGAGACATATGAGTACGGTAGCATTATATCTATGTTCACCCAATCGGTTAAAGGTGATGCGTGCTGGGCGGTCTTTGACAGGCCGCTACTGGCTGTGTGGCTATATGCATATATCGATTGCGATCTCTGTGAGTGGTGACTCTGCGTTCTTTCATCTCTTCCATGTGTTACCAAAATTCGTCGCTTGATGTTGTCGTAATGTGATTTCAGAATCCTTCATTGTGAGTTTGGCGCCGTTTTGCTAACATGCATAATTGTTGCCGTTTCATGTGCTTTTATTGGCATATGCTTGATTATGTTTTACTTTCCTTCTTTTTTCGTTCCCTTCGTTTTTCTTGTGATGTACTGTGCTTTGCGCTCACAATTTTTATTGCAAGGAGAGAGCATTGCACTAAAGACATTTCACTGATCTAATGAAATGAATGGACATGGCTCATTTGCGATGTCGCTTTTTCTTCAGCTGCTAGGAGAAAGTACCACCACTTCTTATTTGAAATCTTTAAAAAAGTTCTCGTTGCCGAATGGTACCAATATCGCGTTTCAGTTTCCTCTACATGGTCGTTTTCTCTGTTTTTAGTGCAATCGCATATTTTAATATTGCCTTTTTTTTCGTCAAGCTTCCTTATCAGGGTATTGTTTGATTTTTTATTTTATTTTATTTTTGTTTTATTCCTGAGTGCACCTATGATGGGGATCAGACGTATCATTTGAACGTTATAGGAAAGGGTTAGCTACGATTTATGTAGGCATTGGAGTGGAGATGATCTAAGTGCTACACATTTTACAGCAAGCACAAACGTGGTGTTGCTAGAGTTATGAGATTGCACACTTAATTTGGATTATTGCTTGATTCAAAGTTACATTGTCCGGTTGTTTCCTGCTTTTGACTACCCCTCATCCCTGTCCATCCATATTCGAGGTGCTTTTGTCATTATGTTGTGTTATTATTAATCATTTGCTAATAAATGAAAATAAAAAAAAAATTGCTTCGTTTAGCAAAGGAGTGAAAAGATCAATGAATGAGCTCTTCACGACCAGTTGGATGAATTTCTCGATGAATTTTTTCACGGCGTGTTTCATCAGACATTTAGACGGACAAAGCGCATGTAAATATGATTTGCTTACTTGGAAAAAAGTAGCGTTAACCCTCCGACTCTGCAATTTCATTTATGAGGAGTACTTCCAGAGGTATCGCTCAAGTATGACCATTTTTATTTTGCGGTGGAATTAGTTAAATATGCGGAGGTTATTGCTCAAACGGGGTGATCAGAGTTGTTGTATGCATAGTTGCATTTCGATAGCGCTTTCGTTTGCATTGGTGCACTCGGATATGGGGGAAGGTGGAATATTTTTGTTCGGAGAGTGTGCTTTTCGGAGTGAAATTAGCAACATTTATTTAGACGATATTCTAAAGATTGAAGAAAATGTATTGAGAAGTTCGATTATTTGCTTGAATTTTTTCCGTATTTATTTATTGAAACGATTCGCTAATACATCGCGCATTCATAGAGTCATAGCATACGGTGACACCTTCAATATGAAGGAATGCTGTAAATGGATCGGTTGAAGAGAACACATTATGTGCAGATAAGGAACATATTTCGATTGCAACACTTTGTATTGTAGCCAACCTGTTTCTGGTTGTTCATGTAAAGAGAAAATGGCACATCTGTTGTGCCATTTATCATATGATTCACATTGCAGTTTTCTGCTATCATTATGCTCTTCGCCTTTCGTAGAGTTGATTTAAACCTCAGCGAAGGATATTCCACTATTCCTCCTAGGTTTTATTTCCGCCCGCTGAGAATCGCCATTTGCGGTGCACCGCTCCGAGGATAAAATCGTATTCATCATCCTTCTTCACACCAATGCAATAGGGAATTAATATGTGCTTTTGTTCAACATGGGGAAATAGTTCCCATTTTCGACCCCACTTATTTTATGAGCCGATCTCTTTCCATCACTTGCCTCGTCAGCCACCTAAAATGAACCAAAGTCCAACTTATGCTGCAACACGTGAGCACCTACACGCCGAAAACCTCAAAAGTTGCTGAATTGATCAAACTGTCAGCACGACTTATCCACTTGAAAAATGTCACCTGCATGTCCTAGGCATTCTTTGAACTGATCAAAGCAGCTAATGACAATAACATTTTTCACCAGTGACATTTTCATTCATGCAAGCATTATTCAGGGCCTCCCTTAACGTCTTCAAGCGACTTTCCTACGCCAAACACCAATAGATCAACTAAGGCTAATCGACAATAATATTGCGCGTCCGGCATAACACATAAATAAACCTCAACTCCTAAATTATTTAAATTCCATTCCTTCGTCATAACCTCTTCTCATCGAATTTGATGTTTATTGATGATAAATGTGCGACTTATATCATTATTTGTGAATCGCCCAAGTCAAGAAAAAAAAATCTCAAGCGCACATTCTACAAAGTTTGATATTCGTTTGCGAATTAACCAATACAAACTTTAAGGTCATCTCATTTTTTTATCCATAAAGAAAAGCGGCTAAATTAGTCGAGTTTAAGCTTGGCGTGCCATAATTAAGGATCGACGGCTTGAAACGCCAGCCTAAAACACTCTAGCGAGTCCATTCGACACATTCAACGTTCACAAATATAAACTCATATAGAATCATAAGTTCACAAACCTTTGATTGAGTTTGAATCGCAAGAGGTTGTAAGCCGTCAGTGGATTTATCCATTTGTGCACCGTCTATATTAAACGCCGGAATTACCGCGAGAGTAAGAGTCGAGAACACTATAAGCATTCCCAAATTTGCCATTGAATCTGGAAGAATCACCCAGTAGGAAACGAATCAGCCGCACAAATGAGGCAGCGATTCACGATGATTACTCAGTTACTAATATATTTGACTCATCACGAAGGCAATACATTTCTTGAACAATCTTTGAGCGACGACCAACGAGGCAAGTTAAGTCGTAATTTGTAACGGGTCAATCTTTGCCCTGTGGTATTGCTAAGCCTCGAGGTAACGCGGATCATTCGACGAGATATTCGAAGCAAAATGAACGAAAAATTGTTGACTTAAATGGGTAATAAGCTGATTTTTACCCACAATAATTTCACTGATAACCAAACACCGTTTAACAGTTTCGCTACTGTTCTATTCTTGTATAAGAACTATAATATTTAAGGAATATATAGGTTTATATATTTAAAGAACTTTAGGAACTAATTACTATGGAATCGTATATGGGGGTCTCAAACGGATCAGTTGATCTCATGAAATGCCACCAAATTAACAATGAGTTTATCTGTAAATGCAAGTGGAGACAACATGTGAAATTCACTCCTTAAAGAGTAAATGCAAACGTATCATACATCCGATTTACCAATAGCTGAGATGGACTCCCACCCCGTCCCCTCCCCCCATTGCCCCATATTAGATGAATCGGAATGAAGAATGATGATAAATCTAGAGGAGAAAGTGAATGATATTGAAAACTTCGAACGAAATAGTGTATATTTGCAAGAACGGTTAATAAAGGAGAAAGATCAACAGTATCGATCGATTGCACAATAAGCAATAGCCATGAGTAGTTCAAAATACAACCAACATTTAAATACCGTAGCAAATGAGAGAAGGTGCCGGAAATGTCAAGTTATGGAGAAGCAATAACGACGGGGGCAGAGATGGAGAGGGGAGGACGAGAGGGGGTGGGCCTGCAACATCTATTTCTCCCATCGTTGTAGAGATATGATCATAACATTTGAGCTCATTGTTTATCATAACATTCAGATCTTTGATTAAGCAAAAAACTGCAAATGCATAGCCGTTAACAAGAACATTTTCAGAACTGCTTTATGAAAAATTATTTGCTGCTTTTCCCATCCATGTTTTTATAGTTCATAATCATGTTACGGAAAAACTCTTCTACCATGAAAAGGCGCTTAAAGTGGGCAGTTCAGTTATGGAAATTTTTCCGAATCACAACTCTATCATGTTTGGCTGGACAATATCCGAAATGTCTGACTATTTGTCGGCGACTCTGACAAAAATCCAGCACTCGAACTGTTTCAACATATTACAACGATTTCATCATTGACGACAATATTTGTACGCATTTTTTAGAGCTTTTTCATATCTGCAGATACGTCTTCCATGCGGCCATAATATCTGCTCTGATAACAGTGTTGGCTTAGTCCCCTGGTCGTTGAAACAACGATCATTCAGCTTGTTCACAAAAAGAGATTGAGTGTTGGCCCATATCACTGGCAAATAGTATTGGCCCACCAAGAAACAGCTACAAAGCTTGGATCTATTGGCATAAATCGCACGCTTGCGCAACGTCCAATAAAATAGAAAAGCTAATTGCTTCTCCCATCAAGCAATAATTTCAACGTCAGTTGTGCACGTTCTCTATTTCAATATAACTTCCTCCACGATAGAATCACCTATAGCTATCCTTCTCAGTTCCCATTTTTGTATATATACTCAGTTCACTGCTTCATAGTTGGTGTTCACATTTTGGTCACAACGATTGCACTGATTGCGTTTAATTTAATTTCGGAGAAGTATCTAATATAGTTTTAATGACTAGGTTGCATTTCATCACTAAAATCTTACGACATTAGAGGATCTCACTATGTTGACCTTCCGACTTCGCTTCCATTCATTCTCTACCGGTGAATGTTGGTGACTTTCTGCGTTGGTCACGATTTTCAGTAGGTCAGTTTTGATGTTTCCAATCTGTCTTCGGTGTCTTCTCTTTCTCATCCTTGAAGATGATCTATTCGACTTGCTTCCATTTGAATGTCAATGCTCAATCTTTACCCATGGTACTGAAGTTTTCCGTAAAACCACCAACCTTCAAAGCATTTTCAAGCGTGTTTGCCACTGGTCACTTAAATGCTTGATTTTTTTTCCGAGCCCCAATAAAACGATTGTGTAACTAAATGACTTTTATAACGTATATTGAGATGTGAAAAATAAACCCATTCGTTGAGATTGATGTTGTGAAAAATGATTAAATATATTCTTGTGCGACGAGGAGTTTGACGAACATATTTGCGCTGAATGCTAACAAATAAGAGAACTCCATATTTTTTATAGGGAAATTGATATATTGAGAAGGTGAAGAAATTCGCGTATGAAATAATGCCTCGCTTACCTGTTTCAAGTTTAATCTCGTTGCTTCAATCTAAATTGCTATAATGTTCGATTGCTTTTACCGTTTGAGAAGAAACATTTTTATGGATGTTTAAATAATAGCTAATTTTGAACAAGAGTAAGGATTGTTTTTTAAGCGCTGCAATGAGTTATCCTATTTGACTATTTGAATGTCACCGCCATTTTATTGCTACCTTGTACACTTCGGCGCAAATGTCCGTCGCTAATTGAATGTGATGATTAGAATAATGTTTATTTGTTTTGTTTTATGAGAACACCACCATCACCAAAATGAGGGAAGAAGGCGTGCTATTGGGGAGGGCATATGGGGCTTTGCAGGAAAAAGGTCTCACTAGAAAAAACTTCTTTGTGACGTCGACAAAAAGAATGATGGCCAAATGAAAGCTTTCGCAGAAACATAGCAATAAGGCATTCGCCTAGTATAAGAAATATTTCGCTCTCGTATCCGTTTGTAGACAATCTTTTATTTGGTCATCAATTGGTCATTGTTATTGGTGATCAAACATAGAACAGTCATTTTCAGGCTAAAGGAAGCCTACAAGCAGTGATTCGCAACCGAGTGAGCAGCAATCCAATGCTATCGTTTATGCATTTTTTTATTTACCAACTTTTTAAGTTAGTAATCATTGTAGTGAGGCATTATTCAATTAAGGAATTCGGTTGGTCACCTGAATAGGGATAGCTCAAAAGTTTTGAGTATTTTCTTACCAGAAAGAAAAAGAGTTCCTGAAAGAATTTGGAAAAAATCCCAGTTTTTTTTTCCAGTTTTCAGGCAGAAAAAAATTAAAGAAATCTTAGCATCCCAAGCGTTGTGCCCTTCTTGGTTATGTAAGTGATCAGAAGATTTTTGTTTTTTGTTTTCTTTTTTGCTTTTGGTAAAATGTTTCGCCTACATGTGAAATGAAAACAGCTCTCCTCATTTTATTGAGGTGCCCCTTTGTTCGTTGTTCGATTTTTATCCATTTTGATGATTATTAATAAACATAGCTTTCTATCATTCTGGCTTGCGTTTTATGTTCAATTCTGCTTGCAATATTTCAACTCTTCGATGAGGTGAGTAGTACTAGCGTCAGCAGTTATCCGCAATAAACAGGTTTGAAGGAGTTTCAAAGGGGAGCGGAGGGGGAAATATTTTTGCAGTTATTCGACGATTTGTTACCAATTCAGGTAATGGGCACTACGCAAAAAATTTGCTTCGAACAACAACGAAACGTTCGAAGTGGGGAATGGGAAATAAAACGTACACATTTATGAGTGTGGAAAATAGTAGAATATCTTTCTTTTTTTGTATTTTTCATTTCCAAGATATTACAAGAATGTTGTTTTATCTCAGTGCTGTTTCCTATTGAAATAGATCGTTATCATAAAATCGGCTTTACATAATAAGTGCTGTGGTCAAAATTGAAGGAGAAGGAAAGCAAATAGCAGGTAGATAATGAATTTACATTTTCTCAATGAAAAGGCAAGAATATATGGTTCGTTAGCAGGAAAATTTTCTTTATTTTTTCCTCAAAAACCGAAAAAAAATTCCAGTCATCCCTATTGGAAAGGAATATCTTCTTTTTTTTCATCTAAATTTTTTTATTAAACAGTCGTTTGATCAGCGCTCAGAGAGATTTGCAGTCTTTGAATAAGCCCTCTAGGAATTAATCAATAAAATCAGTCTGTTTGAGCAATGCATTTTTTTTCGTATAGGTCAATAGGATTGACCGCTATGAGGTCTTCAGTAGCGATGATATCAAGAATGCGATGACCACAAAATACACGTACCTACCCTCCCCATCCCTTCCCCCTCTCCCACCTCCTGTGCTCATCGCAACTCCTTCCCAATCGACTCAAGCATCAATTCAACCTGGAATATCCAAATTAATTTTTTTTTTTTTTGTTTTCCGAAGCAGTCGTTCAATGCTCTTAGAGGCGAATATCGTAGTCCATTTTGAGGACAACGTTTTCACTTACAGGTGAATCGATCGCTCCTTGCCTTCGACAACTTTCGGACTCACTAACACTATCACTTATCATATAACCAAAAGAATCAAACGCCATCATCATAATTTGCTCCCCACTTTCAATTACAATCACTCCATTGATACGACCACACAAAACACAACTAGAAAATATCAATAACAATTGAGGAAATTCCATTGAACAAATTGTTTCGTATCGATATAATTAACTCACTAATGGTATGCAAATTTAGCGTCCGTCGTTCTCGCTTACAATTGAATAAGCAATCAATAGAATAAATTCTATTAATGTTTTGAAATAAATTTTCATAGATGGTTCAATTATTATCGCTAAAAGTATATAATGGGAAGAAATTTAGGAAGAGTGATTAGGCACGTTTGAAAGAGCATTAAAAACTCTATCAGAATTGTCAATAATTTGAGGCAAAAACAAGAAGTGTTCTACAGAACCAATTTCTTATGTGATGTGCAATTGATATAAGTTGCAAGGTTGAAATACGTGCAATAGAGAGATTGAATCGTTCAATGCTCTTAGAGGCGAATATCGTAGTCCATTTTGAGGACAACGTTTTCACTTACAGGTGAATCGATCGCTCCTTGCCTTCGACAACTTTCGGACTCACTAACACTATCACTTATCATATAACCAAAAGAATCAAACGCCATCATCATAATTTGCTCCCCACTTTCAATTACAATCACTCCATTGATACGACCACACAAAACACAACTAGAAAATATCAATAACAATTGAGGAAATTCCATTGAACAAATTGTTTCGTATCGATATAATTAACTCACTAATGGTATGCAAATTTAGCGTCCGTCGTTCTCGCTTACAATTGAATAAGCAATCAATAGAATAAATTCTATTAATGTTTTGAAATAAATTTTCATAGATGGTTCAATTATTATCGCTAAAAGTATATAATGGGAAGAAATTTAGGAAGAGTGATTAGGCACGTTTGAAAGAGCATTAAAAACTCTATCAGAATTGTCAATAATTTGAGGCAAAAACAAGAAGTGTTCTACAGAACCAATTTCTTATGTGATGTGCAATTGATATAAGTTGCAAGGTTGAAATACGTGCAATAGAGAGATTGAATTTGTTGATTTTCTTTTGGTCAGTGGCCGATCGGTCAGCAACCGCCCTAAGGCATTGCCTCCCAACTGGAAATCTGTCCATTTCTTTGTTATGATCGAAAAATGCTTCCATCGTCTTGCGCAGTTTCATGTAGATAATAACTTAAAGATTGCAAGTTATTTACAGACATATTTCTTATATTGCAAATTATTTACAGATGTTTTCCTTATATAAAAGAATGTAAGTTGTTAACAGATATTTTTCTTATATAACAGAGTTATAGTCTCGGTTTTAAAGAACGCTCACTTTTTTTCGTTTTATCACGCCCAGTGGAGTTATCACTCCGATGGGGCGTTTTATGATCTACAAGGTGAGAACAAACCCGCCATTATCGATTAAATGCCTCAAAGCGAGAAGAGCGGCGCTCTCGTTGGAGGCGTCATCTTCTATATGCTGTGGGTGAAGGAGGTGACATACTGCAGAGTTTTTTTTTCTTTTTTAATTTTAGAATTTACATTCTCTTCTGGTTCAGAATTTATGTTGCACTAGGTTGAATTTATGCAATTTTTTACGAATCTTCGTATCCAAAACAATCTAATGTTTATTTATGTTGCATTCTCACATGGCGATTAGGAAAAAAATCAATAAATTTCCACTTCACTGATGATGGTTTTCACTTTGTAATAAGAGAGCGATGGGTTTATGGGGGAGGGAAAGAGAGCATTTCAACTCTCTTAAGTACTCTTTCGATGTTTACATCATCAATATTAAATCTTCTTATTACTGTCAAACATTGTTGATATTTACATTAGAATGCTAAGGAGGTGGATGTTGTTTATTTTTGTTTATTTGCTGTTTTCTATTGGTTTCATGTTTTTGTATCATTTTCCTCATCGAAATGAACGGAGTGTAGTCCATCAGCGTAATGTATCTTAATGATAGATGTTTGCTCAAGTTGTGTTCATTTTCCACAACTGTTACTTTGGTACATCGATATTTTTGTGTCTTTGTCAAAGAAAGAATGAAGAAATAGGATGAGCAAGACGAAGAGTAAACAGCAACGGAGACCTAACGCCATGACGACCTAGGGATTGGAGAGCACTTCCACCGCTTCGCCTTGGACTTCTACCCGAGTTTGTGGCAAGTTTGATGGTTTTTAATAATGCTCGATCGCTTATTCATTGTGGCGTGCCGTCGAACGGAAATATAAACAATAATATGGATCTTTGTGACCACGCGGTCTTGCAGATATATTACGCGGACAGGAGAGCACGGAGCTACTAAAGGACGGTGGATTAACAAGCAGAGTTTCAATGAAGGGTTTGGCGGGGAAGAATCAGAATATGGTGAAAGTGAAGAACCATACAAATGCGCTGCAAGATAAGTTGCTTAAAATTTTTATCAGCAACTTTGAGAGCTCGAATTTGATAGAATGAGTCTTCGGAGCTCTCGATTTCTCATGAAGTAAAGGACTCCACAAGAGAGATCAACATTTGGTTGGTTGGATCTCTTGTATCAAAGTAGAATCCGCCATCTCTCCGTCATCCTCGTGAGACTTCCTGAAAAATTTGCAACCTTACAGAGCTCACAGAGTTTGTTGAGTGCATTTATCTAATATAAATCACAGAAGTCGGCATATGGATAGGGTTGTTGTCGAGATTGGTGGCTTTTGATTTTCTCTTCTGCACTCGATAATGACGGGTTTTTTTTGGCACTGCAGCTAATATTTTCATACGGTTATTTTTTTGGCGGAAAGGTTTTCTTTCGGTTTGAAAAAATTTATGGAATTTCGTAAAAATTTGAAAAGTTTAGTCATTAATTCAACGGTCATGAAAATGAAACTAATCTTATCAACTGCCACATTCTTATGCCGATATTGGTGATTAATTGAAATTAGTGACACTCAGTGATCTCTATAAGATTGCATGATTGGTCTTGGCAGATTGATAAATGAAAATGTTGAGTGCGAAAATCGCCCAAATTCATCTACATACGAGCACCGCCGAATCGCTTTTCTTGAGCACAGATGTTCTTGCTTTGCTTAGGTGAATTTGAGTTGCTGTGGATCCACTCGTCTCTTACATATGCTCCGTTGTTATGACGCTGTTCGAACGCAGAGGTGCATCAATCGTGCAAAGAAGAGCAACCTTTCGGCACTCATTTATTAATAGAGATGCAGGTTTTGCAACATGTTTGATCACATTTTGCGCAACTTGGATGGCTTGAAATTGTTGAGGTAATGAAGTATGCATTGTGATGTAATTGGAAGTGTACAGTAGGAATTATACACGAATGAAAAAAAAAATATCTGCAGTGGATGGTTGTCTGTGATGTTAAACAGATTTGTAATGCGATTCTTTAGCTTTATTTTGCTCCAGTTGAGTTGTCGAATATCTCGTTCAAAAAGAACGAACAAATTTTTACGAGAAAGATTATTCGATGACATTGTTCGCTGTTATTTTTGAAAAAAACTATTGGAATTGTTATCCAACCTCGTAAGGAGGGGTTTCATCATTGTTCTGTGAATAGCGTTGCTATGATCGGAGCATAAAAAAACGAAAGGCGTCTAGAAAAGAATTTGTTTTTACGCAGCTCAGTGCCCGATAAATTTGTGGCACAACAAAATTCATGTTATGGATGAGGATATTTGAGGGTTGAAATTGCAACATTTCAACCCCAAATTATTCTAGGAAAATCATAGTGCGTATATGATAAAGCTGAATTTCATACTGTTCCCCTTCACAACTTGCTGACTGCTAGTTCAATTAATAGAAGTAGTTCAATAAAGTTGACATTTTACTTTGCATTGTATGTCGTAAGATTTCTGCAATTATTCAGTGAACCATTGTGTCGGGGGATTTATGTGCGCCTTATTTTCTTTTTCCGTGCTCTGTGTAGATTGCTGAATATTTGTATTGAAGTGCAGCTGTAAATTTCTAGACGCCCTATAGTTGTAATGAGACAGCTTTCGGATTGATTTATTTGTTTGCCGATGCAAATTCTATATGATAATTTTCGGCAATCTCATAAATTCTTGGATCCGTGCTATGGCTGAAGTCCAGTACGGTATCCCAAAAGCCGCTGAAAAGGAGTCATTGGGCGGAGATGCCAGCTCCTTAGCGGTGACCTGTAGAGATTCCATTTTACCGTTGAAGACCGGACGTGACGCCAACTCTTCAACGGTTGCCTCTAATGACTTCACTGTGTTGTTGAAGATGAGTCATTAAGGCCATGCCATCACTCTACGGAGGGTCACTGACCTCGTTGAGGTATCGAAAAGGAGTCATTGGGCGGGCAATGCCAACTCCTTAATGATGGCCAGTGAATTGTGTTGTGCTCTACAGGTGTCCTCCAAAGCACTAGTTTGCGTTGAGGAGGTGTAAAGATTTACAGCTGCATACTTTGTCATGTGATTTGTGATTCCGCTGTGTGAAAAAAAAAAGAAAATATGGCGCGAGTGGGGAGTTTTAAATCGCAAATGGTTCTGAATTATTGCATTAATGAGGCCATTAGGGCGATTTCCACAGTCATTCTGAATCATTCCCGCATTGATGCGTATATAAATCATAAATGCAAATATAATCTCAACACACAGTGTTGATGAGTAGGTATAAGAGGGCGAGTATGTTGTTATTAATCGCCCTGGAGCTTCTTTTTATAGTTGTTCGCATTATGATTTTTCTAGGCTAAATTGGGAGTGAGATATTGCAATTTCAAGCCCAAAATATTCTCACCAATAACATAAGTTTTATTGTGCCACAACTTTATCGGGCACGGAGCTCAGTGAGATATTCGATTTGAAATTGAAGCTCAATGAGATATTCGGCTGAATGCGATATTCGATGCCTAACTAGAGTAAATTAAAGCTGAATAAATGCAGTAGAGATCTGTTTGGTATTAGCAACAACCACCACTGCAGATTGTTTTTGTTCCCTGTTTCATTCCCATTGCTCATCTTTCATGCATCACAATGCATTGTTCATTTATCTCTTCCATTGCACGCCATTGTGGTTACGCAAATTGTGACCGACATAATGCAAAACCTGCACTCTGTTACTTGATAAGTTTCGAAGAGTCTCTTCGCTTTGTACGATTGGTGATTCCTTTGTGCTTCGGTGGTATCATCACGGTGAAGCGTATGTGAGAGGTTAGGGATTCATCGGTGGTATCATCACGGTGAAGCGTATGTGAGAGGTTAGGGATTCATCAGTAATTCATTTTTACCTAAGCATTACAAGAATGTCAGCGTACTTTGGTGAGAGCGATTTAGTGTGCCTATGTAGTTGAATTGGGCAAATTTTCACGTTCAATATTCTCTTTACATTTGCCAAACCTTTTTTAGGGTCTGGGGAGGTGGCGGGGGGGGGGGGGGGGGGGGGGGGGNAACATTTAAGGAAAATTTTCCTTAATAAAGTAAATAATCATTGCATCCGATCTGCTTCTTTTATTCGCTTCTAATCTTCATGGGCAATTCATACTCCTAAGCTAAGTTGGAGGGACCAATTAGTGTTTTATTTCGAGATATGAAGAAAACGCTTATTTATTCAGGCGTTGTCGTTATGTCCCTTTTTCAGGAGAGGAGGGGAAGGAATGCTGCTCTCGTTTATTAACCCTATTCTACCTGAACCAAGTCCATATCATTTCTTGTAATCTCACTGCAAGCTGAGATGTCAAAATATATCGCATAAGTAATTGTGCGTCTGCTCGAAAGTAATTGTGTGTCTGCATGTGTGTCTACATAGCAAATCAAAAATACATAAGTAATTATTTACACCATCGTTGTTTTGCAACTCCCAAATCTTCTTTCAGTCATTTGCGTTTTGTGCCTCTATGGCATAAACAATATTTTTGGAACCACTTTGCTAGTCCAGAATTGTTCGACACTTTTACTTTCGTTTCCTTCTACGAGCGTAATTTCATCTTAATGAAATATTTCATACCGACATCGGAAGTACTTAATGGTTTAGAATTTTTGCTTTGATTAGAATAGATCTCGTGTTCGTTGAAGCCAAGAAATAATACTTTGGCTACCTTTATTTTAATTTATCTTTAATTAGAAATAGAGAAAAAGTAGCTAAAACTTGGAGCTTGGATTTTCATTCATCATCAGTTGTTTTATGCTTCAGTAGTTTTTTAGGCTAGAGAATCTACGAATTCAAATATTAAAGGTACGAAATTGTTGCCAGGGCATCATAGTTTGCAGCTTAGATGATTCATGGTACAAAATTACGCTTGTATCTCTAATCGCGCTCTGTTTTTCCAGTGATGTGTCGAGTAATTCTGGTTTGCTGCAGCTTACGTCGATGCGCAATGGATAAGGTGGTCGCCAAACTATTCGTATTTTTTGAGTTATCGATATCTTCGCTACTTCATGCAATCAGAGGTTAGCACTTGTGTTTTTATCACCATCGAGCTTTCAACGATCATCACCAAAGATTTCGTTTTATTTAATATGTGTTCCTTATTCGTTGTTGTAGAACGTAGGGTTGAGGTAAAATACGGAAGGGCTTATGGATGAGAGTTGAAATGTGGATACCATTTTTACTTCATGAGATACGTCACAACACATTTTGATTCTCACTAAAAATTTCCATCACCAATTTTTTGAGGGCGTATATTCAAGCGGTGTCTAAAATTTTCCCTGAGTTTTTTTCTAGAACTTATAGCCGAAAAAGAAATTTTAGAGACCTACTTCTATATGTGAAGGTAGTAAAAGTCGCAAGGATGTGAGTATCTTTCGCAAGTAAAAGTGGAGGAAAACAGAGCTACCACCTTGAAGTATTTTGCGGCTTTCGGGGGAGATACGACGAGGACAAGGGGAGGGCGTATAGCGGTTCTCGCTTTTATGGGAAATTATTGTCAGAGTTTTACATTAATCTATTTATATCATGCCTTATGAAAACTGTTTCATTCTGTGATTTATAAAATGATGCAGGAGTAACGGATTTTGTAAAAAAATCTGCAGAGCTTAATCCTAGCAGTATTTTATTAGGCAGAAACTTTTTTTCGCTGAAAGGGAATGCTATTGTATTCGCGGTTACTCGGTCATTTCGTAAGTTTTCATATTAGGCGAATAAGTTTCTCATCAGCAAAGCGAGCTTTGAAATTTAGTGTTCGCCTAAGTGCGGTTCAGTTCGCTTGGAACTACTAGTTAACAGCTTCATTTATATTAAACTCTAACGTTCGAGCTCATTTTTATTTGGTGGTCGCATGATGGAAAGTTTATTGTGGTGCAAATGTTTCTCTTGAGAATGATCGTATCGTATTTTGATGGCAACAAAAGTATAGATGAAATCAAGGGAATAGAGACTCAGTCCTTAGCTGATTTGCTTCTTTACCATTTTGAAGGTGGCTCACAGTAGACCATCATTTCGAATTCGCTTCGAACACTACCGAATACGTGAATTTTTTCTATCTGGAATGTAACATAAAATATCTCACAAAATTTCAGAGTAGCGAATTCTTGCAATTGTTGAAGCTATGAAACGCCTGAAGGAAAAGGTAGCCGCGGTTGAGAAGGCTATGGAAAATGACGAAGCGAATGAACATCGATGGAAAAAGGTGTGATCTTAATTCGTACTACTGAGAGTTTATCGGCAGCTTCTTTCTTGAAATTTGCTCTTAGCTGAGAATATAAGTTTCATATGTGAAGTCGGTCGTGAAATTCACTCAAAGTTAGGAACTTTCATGAAAAAATTGATAACACATTTCGTCAAAATAATGAACACTTTCAATAACACATTTGCCTGAATGAAGCATATTTTCAATTAGTGGACACTCATAGAACTTTTTTTTTTTTAGATTAAAGGCTTTTTTCGATTATTCTTCTCGTAATGAATCTATCTTACATACGATGAGTAGAGNATTGAATATATAGAGAATGTAATTATGATGGTTTAACGCTTTACATTTCTTTATCTTGCAATTGTATATGAGACATACAATTTTGCATTTTGTGCTTCTTTGTGATCTTTCTCAGGGTTGCTGTTGTTGCTGCTGTATGACGTTGTTTCACTTGTTAATTTCCGGTGCGGTTGCTGTTATGCCTTTTGTTCCGCTACTCTCGATATTTTAACTGGGGATTTTATTAACGACATTTTGGGGGAGGGCGGGGGGGAAGGACTGAGTTCAAATCGAAGTAGCTGAGTCGAGAGTGGCGTTTATTAAAGCTTTGCCTGCGTTGCGTTCACACTGAATGACGCCGGTTGAAACTGGGCCGTGGCTGCGCCCAGAAAACAAGGGGTCCGCGTCAGTCCTTGAAAGACCGCACTGGCATGTCTACAGCAGCACGGACCGCTGAAGGTTCCGGCCGCAGGAATCTGTGGTTAGCGGGTGTGTGTGTGGGTGTGGGTGTGGGTGTGGGTTCTACCACCTTGAAGTATTTTGCGGCTTTCGGGGGAGGTACGACGGGGACAAGGGGAGGGCGTATGCCGGTTCTCGCTTTAATGGGAAATTATTGTCGGAGTTTTACATTAGTCTATTTATATCATGCCTTATGAAAACTGTTTCACTCTGTGATTTATAAAATGATGCAAGAGTAACGGATTTTGTGAAAAAATCTGCAGAGCTTAATCCTGGTAGTATTTTATTAGGCAGAAACTTTTTTTCGCTGAAAGGGAATGCTATTGTATTCGCGGTTACTCGGTCATTTCGTAAGTTTTCATATTAGGCGAACAAGTTTCTCATTAGCAAAGCGAGCTTTGAAATTTAGTGTTCGCCTAAGTGCGGTTCAGTTCGCTTGGAACTACTAGTTAACAGCTTCATTTATATTAAACTGTAACGTTCGAGCTCATTTTTATTTGGTGATCGCATGACGGAAAGTTTATTGTGGTGCAAATGTTTCTCTTGAGAATGATCGTATCGTATTTTGATGGCAACAAAAGTATAGATGAAATCAAGGGAATAGAGACTCAGTCCTTAGCTGATTTGCTTCTTTACCATTTTGAAGGTGGCTCACAGTAGACCATCATTTCGAATTCGCTTCGAACACTACCGAATACGTGAATTTTTTCTATCTGGAATGTAACATAAAATATCTCACAAAATTTCAGAGTAGCGAATTCTTGCAATTGTTGAAGCTATGAAACGCCTGAAGGAAAAGGTAGCCGCGGTTGAGAAGGCTATGGAAAATGACGAAGCGAATGAACATCGATGGAAAAAGGTGTGATCTTAATTCGTACTACTGAGAGTTTATCGGCAGCTTCTTTCTTGAAATTTGCTCTTAGCTGAGAATATAAGTTTCATATGTGAAGTCGGTCGTGAAATTCACTCAAAGTTAGGAACTTTCATGAAAAAATTGATAACACATTTCGTCAAAATAATGAACACTTTCAATAACACATTTGCCTGAATGAAGCATATTTTCAATTAGTGGACACTCATAGAACTTTTTTTTTTTTAGATTAAAGGCTTTTTTCGATTATTCTTCTCGTAATGAATCTATCTTACATACGATGAGTAGAGTTGAGTGAGGGAGGCGATTGAGAGAAGTTAAATTTGAACTTTGACCCTTAATCCACTATCTTTTTGAACCTGTTGTTGTCTTTCTCATGGCAATATACCAGATGTGGGTGGAAAGTATATTGTTAGTATTTCAATTATTTTCTCGCTCATCACAGAATAAACCTAAGAGGGAGAGAGCTGTTGTGTTTTTAATTCTACCGTTTTGATTAGCAGTTAGGACAGTTTTTGAGGGCCTTGTTTACTTCTATATCAGGTGCGCTTATCAACTGCAGTGAATGGTTTTGTTTTCATTGTTTCAATGCTGAAGATAATTCAAAAAACATATTTTCTACTTCATCGGCTGTCACTGAGTTGCACTCATCAATGAATTTCAATTTCACTCAAATACTTCATTTTTTGCAGGCGCCAGACACTTCGTTGGTGGCACTTTTGGTTAACAAGCAAACGTAATTAGTGGAAGTAAGAATTTTTTAAATTCTTCTAAAACGTTTCGCGCCTTACATAAGGGAGGAGGTTGTTCGTCGTTCGAGGTGGAAGAGTTGAAGACAAGAGTCATTCTGAGCGATGCTAGAAAAATATTTTTTAATTTTTTCATAGCAGTGTGATGATGCGAAAACACCCTTCTGAAACTACGTTGTTTTAGAGAATTGTATTCTTTTCCATCTTTTATTTTCCACTTCATGTAAAAAATAGTATGCGGCATATCTCTAAGTTTTCAATGAGGAAACACAATGATGTAGTTAATGATCGCACTTTACCGATTTCATGTAAGATGAAACGAGTAAGCATTTGCTAGTGGCGAATTTGCATCGCTTGTATTGCGGATTGTCATTCACAGATGCTTTTCATTTATTTTTCGAAATATTTCATGCTGTGATCACATTGTTCGATGGGCTCTCAAGTGCTTTCCACGTAATATCAATCGAGTGTTTTCAGGTTGCAGGAATACTGACTACGTGGTAGAATATTGAAATCGGGCGAAAGAAGCGGCTATAATGGTCTTATCCGAGAGCTACGAGTCTATTGAATATACAGAGAATGTAATTATGATGGTTTCCCGCTTTACATTTCTTTATCTTGCAATTGTATATGAGGCATATAATTTTGTATNGTATGGTTCTCGTTATGCCTTGTGTTCCGCCAGTCTCGGTATTTTAACTGGGAGTTCTATTAATGAGTTTCTGGAGGAGGGGGATTGATTTCAAGTGGAAGTGGTTGAATCGAGAATGGCATCGGTTGGAGTTTTGCGTGTTTCGTGTTCACACTGAATGAGGACGGTTGAAACGGTGGGCCGTGGCTGCGTCCAGTAAATAAGGGGTCCGCATCAGTCCTTGAAAGATCACACTGGCGTGTCTACAGCAGTACGGACCACTGAAGGTTGCGGCCACAGGGATCTCTGGTTGACCCGAGGGGCATCGCGTTAGATTGTTAGGCAGCCTACGGTAGAAACCTCTGCCGTCGTTTCCCTTCAGCAGAGGCATCGGATGCGGTACGGTTTTGGTATGGCTTGGTTCGTGATGCTCGTCTTTGATTTCACCTGTTAATTTCTGGTGTGGTTGGTGTTATGCCTTGTGTTCCGCCACTATTAATATCTTAACTGGGAATTTTATTAATGACTTTCCGGGGGAGGGTTGGGACTGATTTCAAGCCGAAGTAGGTGAATCAAGAGTGGCGTCGATTGAAGTTTTGCTTGTGTAGTGTTCACACTGAATGAGGCGGGTTAAAACAGTGGGCCGTGGTCGCGTCCAGTGACTAAGTGAGTCCGCGTCAGTCCATCAAAGATCGCACTGACGTGTATGCAGCACTGTAGGCCACTGACAATTGTGGCCGCAGGGATCTCTGGTTAGCCTGCGCGGTCTCGGATTAGATTGTCAGGCAACTCTTTGGTTTTCTCGGTAAGCATGGTGAGCACATGGATTTGGTCGATTGTTGACTTGCCCTGCCTGAAGCCTGCTTGCTTGACATCTTGCTTCTCTTCAATTTGTTGCTGCAATCTTTTGCATAAAACTTTTGAGAAACACTTTGAAATTGTTGAGAGAAGTGATATAGGTCGATAGTTCCTGATATCATTTGGATTGCCTTTATTCGGCAGCAGAATTGTTTTTGAGAAGGCAAAATCCTTAGGGATTTGTTGCTGTTCGATCATGTTGTTGAACAGTTTTTTCAACGGTGTTATTAATAGTTCCTTCCCGAGTTTCAGCATTTCGCCAGTTAATCCATCGATAGCTGGCGCCTTCCCGTTTTTCATGCTTTTGATCGCGTTTCTTATTTCTGAGTCGATGACTTGTAGGAATGGTTCATCGCTTTTTTCAACCATCGTGCAGTCGGTTTCTCCTCCATACAGTTTCGTATAGAATTCCTGGACGATTTTGTCAATTTCTTGCGTCTCTGTTGTGAGTGATCCGTCACTTTTCCTCAGCTCAATCATTCTTTTCGTGTTCTCAACTAGCGAACTTCTTGCCATCTTTAATTTACCGCCAGCAGCGCCTTCCTTCATTATATTCAGATATTCAGATATTTCATTATCAGAAATATCAGAAATATTTCCAATAATTATCATAATTAGAACAATTATCATAATTATTGTGATTATTGTAAATAATTATTTTATTTATTACGATTGTCATAATTATTAGAATTAGTTATTACAAATATTACAATAATTATAATTAATAGAATTAATCATTAATAATAACTATCATAGTTAAAATAATTATTATAATTATTGTGATTATTATGATTAATTATTTTATTTATCACAGTTATCATGATTACTAGGATTAATTATTGTAAATATTACAGTAATTATAACTAATAGAATTGATCATCTTGGTTATTATAACTGTTCAGGATTATTATACTCAGTGCAGTTATTATAGTTATTATAATTATTGCGTTTAATCATTATAGTTACTACAAGTGATTATCATATTCCTTATGACTAAATATTAGAATTATTGCAAGAAATATCATAATTATTATTGCTAAATTTTATAATTATTATAATTACTTTAATTATTATAATCATCGTCATTATTATGATTATTATGATCATAGTCTATTACAATTATCATAATTATTGTAATTCTTATAATTGTTTTAACTATTATGATCATTATGTTTATTATAATTATTATAATTATTACAAATCATTATTATAATTATTATAATTACTACAATTATTATAACTCTTACAATTGTTTTAATTAATTATTGTAATTGTTGTAATTATTATTAATTATTACAATTAGTACAATAATTATAATTATCACAATTATTACAATTGCAATACTTGTTTTAATTGTTATAAATATAACAGTTGGTATAATTATTAGAAATATCCCCCTTCCACCAGAAAGTCATTAACAAAACTCCCAGCTAAAATGTCAAGAGTGACGGAACACAAGGCATAACACCAACCAAACCAGAAATTAACAGGTGAAATCAAAGACGAGCATCACGAACGAAGCCATACCAAAACCGTACCGCATCCGATGCCTCTGCTGAAGGGAAACGACGGCAGAGGTTTCTACCGTAGGCTGCCTAACAATCTAACGCGATGCCCCTCGGGTCAACCAGAGATCCCTGTGGCCGCAACCTTCAGCGGTCCGTACTGCTGCAGACACGCCAATGCCACCTTGCAAGAACTGACGCGGACCTCCTTAATCAATGGACGCGACGACGGCCCACTGTTTCAACCGTCCTCATTCAGTGTGAACACGAAACACGCAAAACTTCAATCGACGCCACTCTTGATTCACCTACTTCGGCTTGAAATCAGTCCCAACCCTCCCCCGGAAAGTCATTAATAAAATTCCCAGTTAAGATATTAATAGTGGCGGAACACAAGGCATAACACCAACCACACCAGAAATTAACAGGTGAAATCAAAGACGAGCATCACGAACGAAGCCATACCAAAACCGTACCGCATCCGATGCCTCTGCTGAAGGGAAAAGACGGCAGAGGTTTCTACCGTAGGCTGCCTAACAATCTAACGCGATGCCCCTCGGGTCAACCAGAGATCCCTGTGGCCGCAACCTTCAGTGGTCCGTACTGCTGTAGACACGCCAGTGTGATCTTTCAAGGACTGATGCGGACCCCTTATTTACTGGACGCAGCCACGGCCCACCGTTTCAACCGTCCTCATTCAGTGTGAACACGAAACACGCAAAACTCCAACCGATGCCATTCTCGATTCAACCACTTCCACTTGAAATCAATCCCCCTCCTCCAGAAGCTCATTAATAGAACTCCCAGTTAAAATACCGAGACTGGCGGAACGCAAGGCATAACGAGAACCATACCAGAAATTAACTGATGAAATCAAAGGTGAGCGTCACGAATAACGCCACACCAAAAACCGCACCCCACCCGGTATCTCTATAGCCCTAAAACGATGGCAAAGGTTCAACGAAAGACTCAAACCCCGAACGTGACCGCCCCCGCACTTCCTCAACAAACTGCGAAAAAATTGGGCCTCCCTTATGCAGAAAAAAAAACAATTCACACTGCCACCCCGCTTCTACAGATTGCAGGACAAGGTAATCCGATGCCACGCAAGCTAACCATGAATGCCTGCTGCCGGAACCCTCAGCGGTCCGTGCTGCTGTAGACACGCCAGTGTGATCTTTCA
>QEWY01000073.1:508644-534415 GCA_006503575.1 Baylisascaris schroederi | reverse complement strand
CAATCCAGATAAGAGTTTGAACCTTTCAGCGTAAGCACATCGCAGTGTTTTCTGAGTATTCCTGATTGAAGAATAAGAGGGAAATATTTGCTAAAAATTTCGTTTTCAGCATTCCAAACAGTACAGCAGTGTGACGAATGCTTCTGCTCACGCTTGTGGAAAATGCATGCGCTCTGCGGCATTACGCCATTTGCGTAGCCTGCGGTTCCCGCTTGCATTTGGCTAGCGGGGCCTAACAGTTTTTTATATGGTTGCAAGGCATGCGTTCATGACGCAGTAGCGGTAGCAAAGATGCGCGCAACGCTTGAGCCGGGGAGTGTGAACTAAAAATGGAGCTAGTTTTGACCCTCGATCTCCGCCTTTTGTACATGCTTCGCCTCATGATCTCGCTTAGAGTTGTGTACGTGGATACTGCACCGTAATCCGCTCAGAAATCCGCTCACCGCATTTGGCCGATCGACAATTCACGGCGAAATATTTTCCTGCAGTATTATCCTCATTATGCTGCATATTTCGAAATACTGAACAAAAAACTGATAGCGACATTTCTTTTGGTGTGTCGTTTTCTCAAATTTTTCAGTAAAAATATTTGGAAAGCAAATGGTGCGCACTATTGAGGAATCCTAGCTTTCCTATACTTCGCTTGCACAAAACTTTTGCATGTGAATATTGAACACAGAATGGCGAACTAATAAGTCACTTGATTTTTATGAAACATGTCATGTTTGGAATAATTAATTCCGAGATAAGAGAAAATACTGGTGACCAGATGCATAAGGTTATTATAAGAGAGCAATATCGTCTCTCCCTGAATCAGTGGAAAGGATCCATTCAGTGATCTCAGTACTTGAAGCTATAGCAAGTGATATCTTGCAAAATATCAGCGAATCATTAAACTGCCATTCATGTAAGTTTTTCCACTGTTCACTTGGGTGGAAGAGAGATTATAATATGACATTCTTTTGGCACTTGCGGTGTAGTATGACGATCATCATTTGTGATACGACTATACCCTCACTAAAGCCATCCAAATTCTGGAACTGGAAGCATATGCTGGAGCCATCGGCACTTGGTTCGTTCACGACGAACGGCCTTGCAGGCATGCTCTATTCGATTTCGCAAATTGATTCGGCCGGTTTCTTTGCTCAATATCCTACTGACTCTCTTGTATTGCTTTTCTCGTATTTCCATAACAGATTTTAAAAGCAGCTTCAAAGTTCCGTCTGATCCGTTGAAAACATCAGTGAATATGCTGGGACAGTGCAGCAAAAAGTGCTATATGCATTGAACCATCTTTCAACATTGTCTGTATATATTTGGTAATAAGGTCCAGACAGTAGATGTGTTCTCCTTTCAAGGGTTTTTTATGATTTGTTATCTGCAAATCACATTGTTGCAACGTCCCATCTGCGTGCATCCTGTAATAGGCAGCGCTGTACAATTTTGGCCACAGAAGGCAAACAGGTGATCAAAGGCACGAGAGAGAGAATTGTTTTTCAGTGCTGGCCACATTCAAATCCATCTCTGCATAGTGAACATCTAATCAAGCCGCAGTGACGCTTTTCGGGTGCAACCACGCAGAATACGACAAAAAAAAATCGGTCAAGCTGCTATTCTCGGCAATACATGTTTTTGCACTATTAAATGGTTATTCGTTTCGTTATTATGCAAAACCTCTAGTGCATCTGATCCTCAAACACGAGAAATTAGCAATTTCCGAAGCGCTGCGATATGTCCTTTGTCGATTGCCATTGAGTTCGATAATCGAGAAAGAATGAACGGTGCAAAGTATCCCTCAGTTGTTTACGTCTTCTACGGATATTGGATATCCGCTTCACACGATCGTGTTAGAGGGTAGTCTATCTGCATTAAGGCCTGCAAATTTCTCAGCACATTTCGATATCTGAAACGCTTATGGAGGCTGATGAAATCGTTAAAGTTGACGTGAACGATCATCATCTCACCGCCTTTATCATACACAGCAAGCTTCGTGATTTAGCCGTAGGAATCTGCGAGCGAATGCAAGTTATTAGTCAAATAAAGTGAAACACAATTGTATGCTCACAGACATGATGCTAGCAGAATCCTCTTCTCAAATGCGAGTCTGCGAAAACGCATAATAAAAATCAAAGTCAATCTTTCCTGAATTATTAATTCCAATCAGGATGCTCTGGCAGATTGTGCAGAGGATTCCCGGATACAGCAAGATTTCTGTGAATGTGAATGTTCAGTGATCTCATTTGATTTGCATGGGGATTTCGATCACCTTCATATTACTCCCAAAGACTTGAAATAAGCAACTACTATGCCCCCCCCTCACCCCTCATGTGCTGTCCACTCCGTCTGGCTGCACAAATGCAAATCGCAGGAAATGCCGCTGTTTCTACCTCACATGATCGCACTGCTTGATCAGTTTTGCAGCATACACGTTTCTGATGCAGAAGCCCTCGAAAGCTGTATCCCATCACGCTGCATCCACTTTGCTGCTAGTCGTTAGATCATTTGGACAATCCTTTCCATGTTACAGACTCCTCTGCTGTGCTGCCAAGTTAATTACTAAGTTCGATCGATTAACGGATTTCGGCCTATTTTGCAAAGAAATGCATGTTGTCCTGCGTTTATAGCACGGAAACGATTTTGTTTTGAAAAAAAACGTGTTGGAAGAGAAAATAGAAACTGGCGCTATCACTTCTACAGCCAAAAATCGGAGCTCCTCTTTTCGTCCATATTCAACTTGCAATCGGAGTCAATGTGCTTAGTCTCGGCCTTTCGTTAATGCCCGCTAAATCGTCAACCATTTTTATAATGGAAACTTATAGCGTTTCTCACGTTGTACGACGAAAAATGCTTATGAGAACGCCTTTGTAAGTGAAGAAGCTCTTTTTCTCTCAGTACTTCTGCGTGCTTGGACGGTTCAAGGCTACTTGACTTGGTTGCGCAAAAAGTCGGCCATAAATGAGTACCTCTGTAGAGTCGTTCTCCCCGTTCTATGGTACTTATGTTTTGACGGTCACTCAGTGCTTCCACGTGCACTATCATCTTTTCAAATTGGTTCTTAAAGTGATCATTTCGAGAGCGTAACTCACAATTACGCTGGTGATTGCATGATCGAGCTGACAAGTCATCATCATACAGTTCTTTTTTTTCGCCTCGCCGTGGCACTCTGGCTTGAAGCTATGCAGGCATTTATATGGTTATCTAGAAAAGGGAGCTTTGAGGAAACCGGAAAAAGAGATTATTGGGAAACCGGTCGTTTTTGAACGTTAGAGCATATATTTCTTTTTGAGACTGCGCTGCAAAATACCTCAATTGATGGCTATAAACCTTTTTTGACAACAGCTCGTTCTAACGAAATAAAGAAGCTAACATTTCTCTAGGCCAGGTACAAATTTATTCAAGTTTTTGTCGAAAAGCCATGCCATTCTCGCTCTTATATCAGCTCGTCCAACAACTCGAAGAGCATTTTCTTCTTGCGGCGATGAATGACTCCCTGTTAGTTTTACAATCACTTAGCTGCATAAAGTTTTGTGGTTTCTTATTAGAATTTCGGTAAGATTATTGACGTGATGATTGAAGAGCATGCCATTTTGAATTACTCAACAAATACATGCTCTCTCCAGCCATTGTGTTCTTTTATAGATTATAAAACTTGTGAGTTTTCAATCCCATATTCACGATGAGTACTTTTATTGCTTTACGGAAAAGTGACCGGTAAAGAATTGTGCTAGAAGGCTTAACATTATATGCGCTCTTTGCATCTTATCCACTTGATCAATCATGCTATCCACTGACGTTATGTCAGTTCATTAAATTCATGTGCGGAATAGCAGTTCAGAACAGTGCTTCAAAGACGGTTCCTATTTGCCACCTGAGTAGTATAATGCAATATCCAAACACCAGCAGAGATGGGCCTGTGAATTTTGTCGATGCTTCCGGTGATCAATCAGTCTCGAAGAATATGCGACATGTCATTTTACGGTGTGTATAGTGTCGATCAGATTTAATGATTTTCGGTTTGATGGTTTCCGTGATAAAACTATGACCAGTTAAACAGACGAAAGTGCAGATGTACGCATGGATACGCAGAGTAAAGTGTTGCAGAGCCGCATAAAATCGACAAAAAAAAACAATTTGTTTTCTCAGATTGTGGGGAACTGTTATCAAAACTGTTCAGAAACTGTTACAAATTTCTACTTTTTAACATGTGCATCTGTTTTCCAGATATCTTTGCATAAAAAGTTACGAAAAAAACAACCGGCACCAAATGTTTGATATGAGTTTCATATTCAGTATTCCAAGTAGCACAACATTACGACGGATATTTGTGCTCTCACTTGTGAAAAAAGCGCACGCTGCGCAGCATTGTGCCACTTTCCCATGCTGCAGTTTCCGCTACTATCTGGCTAATGCGACGCCTGATGTTTTTAGGTGACAGCAGAGTATGCGTCCATGGCGCGATTACGATAACACGCACGCAGCGCTACCATCGAGCCTGAAAGTGCAAAATAAAACGAGAATAAGCTTGAGCTTTGCTTCCAGCCTTTTATACATGACTCGTCGCTTGATCTCCTTCTAGATCGTGCGCTTGGATACTGAGTAACAACTAGCTGAAAAGTTCGCTCGGTGAATTTGGCCCATCAACATTGTGCTGCGGGATTATTTGCCAGCAGGACATCTATCGACTGCTGTGTACTTTCGGATGCTGAATACGAAACTCACAACAACATTTCCTATTCTCGTTTTTACCAATTTTTATGAAGATATTGGGAGAGCAAAGTAGTGGTTACCAGTTGAACAATCCTAGCTTTTATACATTTTTTCGTGCACAAAATCTCGCTGGCAAAGCAATGCATAGAACCGCAACCAAACACGACCATATGATTAAATAACCTTAAAATAATTGAAAATACTGTTGCTCGGATAAAGAAGCTTTCTAAAAGAGGAAAACCGCTTTCCCTGGATGAATGAAAATGGCATTTTTTTGTTCTCCAAAAATTTTGAAGCTAAATCAACCGACCACTTGCAGAGAGTTCAATAAATGGTAGAGCTGATATTCTTGTTTTACGGGTCGTTAAGGCGCAAGAGATATAGAATTATTTTGGCGTTTTCGGCATAGTTCGGTGATTGTCATCGATGACATAACTGTTTTCTCATTCAGGCCATCGAAACTATGGGAGTGAAGAGAGATGTGGCAGTCGAATGTCCTTAGCTCAGTCATTACGCACTTTTGCAAAAATTCCATACTTGATTTCGCGAGCTGATTTCTTCAGTTCTTTTCTCAATATCTTCGTGAATCGATTCCAATGCATTTTTCCACGTCTACTTCACATTTTTATAAGCAGGTTCAAAGTTTCATCTCCTCTATCTAGAAGACTATTCGAGCAAACAGTGGCAAAAAGTGCTTTATGCCATAAGCCATCTTTTTGAATTTTCTCCATCTATTTTTAATGAACTCCAAGGAACTGATTTGTTCTCCAATCTGCGGATTTTTAGAAACCCATTTCTACAAAACGCATCTTTGCAGCGTCCAGCCTGCTTCCTTGTTGTATACGGCAGCGCTGTACAATTTCGGGCATGGGACATAGAGAAGTCATCAGCGACGAGAAAGAAAAAATTGTTTTTTGGTGCTAGGAACATTCAAATTCATTTCTCTCCCTTTCTCTCTCTCTCTCCCTCTCTCTCTCTGCATACTGAACATGTTGTCAAGCAGTTATGGTGCTTTCCGGGAAAAGCCACTCCAAACACTGTGTCCGAAGGTCGAAAAAGCTGCTTAATCTTCTCGTTAATATTCTACCTTTGCCCTTTCAGATGCATATTTGTTATCATGCAAAACCGCGAGTGCATGCGATACTTCAACAGTGAAAAACACTTCTGGATAGCGCGGTTTGGTCGTTGCTATCCTCATCACTTGTTTCCGACTTTCGTAATTTACAGGGAAATTAATATATGTGGAATAGTGCCCACTCGTTAAATATATTCTCAAAGCGTCTGATGTCCAAAATATTTTGTTATCTACAATGATAGATAAATCGCCTGTAGTAGCAACTGCAAATTCGTGAGTAGATCCCCCTGCTTGAAATGCTTCTAGAAGTCGATGAATCACCGATGAACATGGCGTGAACAATCAAAATCTCACTTTCTTTGTAATACAGAGCAACCTTCGTGATCTAGCCGAAGAGTGATAAAATGTGATATATATGTATGTGACGCTAGGCATGTAGACATTCATTCGTTTCGAAATACGTAGGAGGTGAAGCCATCACCGACCGCCCGTCGTCCCACTCTCTTCCAAATTTTTTTGGCCTACCCGTCCCTTCTCGCCTACTCAACCTCGTCCCGACGAGGAATTTTCCGTTTCGCCAACTTACACGGAAATATAAATTGTCGAATTTGCTCTGGCGCTTTCGCAAGAAGTTATACAGAAGCGTCGGCAGTCAAAGTAGCTTAAGGATTAACAATAATGTGCATTGAACTTTTGTTCGGCAAAGTTTTTAGGAGGAAACTTACGTGAGGAGGAAGAATCATCTTACGAATAAAGAGCTGAGGATATGTTGTTATTCCTCAGTTGTTTATGAAACGGTTGTCAGGGTGGGATTTAAGACTTTTTGCAGACAACAGGCGTGATGACGCCATTCCGGTGCATGCAGCTATATTTGCATACGTATGCAAGTGCATGCGCATGCGGAACATCGTCGATAAGGAAACTGAGTAGACCTATATGGAAGGAGTCGGGTGGTTACACTATGTATGACATCCAGAACGAGTTCGAAAGTACAATTCGGTTACGACTCATTGTTTTGTTTATGAATAATAGCAGCAGATATTCCGTTGCAGATTTATAATCGCAAACTTCAAGCTGCTGCAGTGGATGCAGTGCGAGCGAGAAAGCGCAGAGCTGCAGAGAGTTCTAGGGGCGTCTTTGTATTGTTAGGCATGATATCAGCCGCTTGTGCTAGCACGAGGAAAGAGAATTATACAAAGGTCATAGTACAATTCACATAACACTCCTAACAAATTTGTTACGTTAACAAATGTCCGTTTTTGAAGGAACTCATCCGTCGCAACAGGAATTTGATAACTTCGGCTTGCAGCACTTATGGAGCCGTGAAATATTTTGCCTTAAACAGCATGAAAGTAGTTGTCACAAACCTGTAGGAGGGATGTCACCCGATGGAGACTACAAGTATCCAATGGCACTGAAATAATACAGACGACTTACAGGCTGAAACAACTGCACAAATTGAAGCACATGAGCTCGTCTTAAAAAACGTTTCCAAACTTCTGGATATTTCACAGAAAGATGCCAGGTGAGCATTGTTGAATCGACTAAAGTGAGGCGCGTATAATACACTATGGAGACGATAGTGGGCTGAAACTCACCTGAAAAGTAGCACAAATTTCACGGCGATATATGTCGGAAAGGCGGATCACGAATGTGTAGAGATACTTATAGGTAGTAGCGCTTCTATTCGAGCACTGCGCACTTGCAGGCTTTTGAGCTTATCACAGCTTGCGTCATTAGCACAGTAGCCTCGTTTCCTGAGTGCAATCTGCACAGATTTCCTGCGATAGCCTAAAAGAAGATTGCTGCCTAAGTATCCTACAAAATTGCTCGCGGACATTATAATATTGCAACTTCCATCGACCACTACAGTATTGTTCAGCAGTGTATGGAACAGTTCTTCTAATTTTCTTAAATGCCAAAAAGCAAAGCGTAGTGCCTTCCTTCGGTATTTTCAACTGAAAGCTTTCAAAAGGGCAACTTGATTTCGCAACGAGACGCGTTTCGCCTACCAAACTTCTGGATATTTCACAGAAAGATGCCAGGTGAGCATTGTTGAATCGACTAAAGTGAGGCGCGTATAATACACTATGGAGACGATAGTGGGCTGAAACTCACCTGAAAAGTAGCACAAATTTCACGGCGATATATGTCGGAAAGGCGGATCACGAATGTGTAGAGATACTTATAGGTAGTAGCGCTTCTATTCGAGCACTGCGCACTTGCAGGCTTTTGAGCTTATCACAGCTTGCGTCATTAGCACAGTAGCCTCGTTTCCTGAGTGCAATCTGCACAGATTTCCTGCGATAGCCTAAAAGAAGATTGCTGCCTAAGTATCCTACAAAATTGCTCGCGGACATTATAATATTGCAACTTCCATCGACCACTACAGTATTGTTCAGCAGTGTATGGAACAGTTCTTCTAATTTTCTTAAATGCCAAAAAGCAAAGCGTAGTGCCTTCCTTCGGTATTTTCAACTGAAAGCTTTCAAAAGGGCAACTTGATTTCGCAACGAGACGCGTTTCGCCTTGATCAAGGCCTACACTTCAGCGTCACATAATTAGAAATCCACCAAAACCAATTTATATTATACTGCTTTCGCAGCTTTACTGCAGATAGGAGAGGCGCAGTTTCAGTGCAAAGCTTCTCTAGGCGCTAAGATGTGAACACTAGATGTCCGATGCATTCATCCTCCCTCGGTTCGGCTTTAGATCTCTTCTTGAACATTACGGTATAGGGCAACGCCTCCATCGTGCAGTAATAAAATACTGAAGCAGTTTATGCACTGGAAAGATCGCAAACGGTGCAGTACACCACCTTTCTTCATCCTTATCGAAACACTTACACAATCGATGAAAAAGAACGAGAAGAACACTTATAAATGGCGAGATCTTCAAGCTACATCTTCATAACTACTTTCCGTTGCCAACAGCTTTCGTTGGAATGCCTACTGTCGCTTTCCATCACAGCAGAATTTATAATTGAAGCGTCGAAAGTCTAAATAATTGTAATAGATTTGTTCACTCGTCGGGTAGAAGTCAGCACAGGATACGGTATGCTGCAACACTTGATCTGCAACACCTAATATTCGAAGACGTGGTTGAAAATGTTTGATGCGAAACAACCTTGTTCACATTAACAATTTACGTTACTGTGAGAGTTCACGGGGTGAGAGACGGTGGAGGGGACGATATAAAAAGGCGCCCCAAGTGACTTCAGTAGGTGTTAGAAAGTAAATGGAGCAATCACTTCCATATGGTGACAATAAGTTTGAAAATGCTTGCACCATAATTGCTCCTTTATGCGCAATTTAGAACCGCGTGTACATTATACTTTCTTGTGAGCAATGAAGAAGATATTTCCACCTTCATGCTGGATTTTGTTTAATTCATTCATATCACAGTTATACTCTTTGTGTTTCTATTTTGATCATACGTTCTTGTTGCATCTGATAGGTGATACGTGATTTTCGCATTTCTCCAACCTCACATGGCTGGACGTCCTACTGCTTTAGTTGTTTTTCTTTCTGTCTTCTCTTTGGCTTATGGTTGAATACGTTCTATATGCAGACATTTTGTTATATCATTTCGTTCTGCAGATATGCTAAACATTACACGTTTGTGAAGATGGATGAACGGGACCTATGATCGTAGAGTGCTTTAGAATGGCGAAAGTTTTGAAAAGTACGTAAGTCGAGTCCAAAAAGTGACTCACTGCTGGTCACCTCTGCATCAAATGCTCATTCGGCTTTCTATACTCTGATATGCTCTGATTTTTATGTTCTAAACCACCGCATTGTTTAAACAGGACCGTTACCGTGTGACAAATTGCCGAATATGAATATTTTTCCCAACGTTGGTGGAAATCTCTCGTAGATCGGATGGGACAATTAAATTGCTCACATCAAACAGAAATTCGAAACATGGAAATGAAAGCCGGAAGGGTGAATTGATTAGCAACAAAAAATTTTTGCTCTTGATGATGCTGTTTTTGCGAAATCCTTTGTTACCCAACAAAAAGAAGAAAGCTGAAAATATAAAAACAAAAAAGAAAAGAAATAATGCATGCAATCAGATTGATCGAAAAGCCGCTGTGAATACTTGAACTGCTGTCACGAGTGTCCCGAGTTCACAGCCTTTCCCTCACCGGACCCCCGCAAAAGAACAATCACAGGCCATCCACCACGGAACACTTTTCGTGGAGGCCCGTTCTCTCAGAATATCCCCAACAACAAGGAGAATTTTCCAGAGCTAAGTTTCTAAAACCAGGACCAAAAAAGTCACCGCCCCTGCGGGGTGCTCATGGTTTCATCATCTTTGTGATGGATGTTAGGAGCGTGAATTTTGCCTGCGGAGCTGAAAAAATTCTTGAGTTGGTCTTAGAACATGACGAAACTGCGTGAGACATTGCGCTGGGATTGAAAATGCTGAAGGAAAATGTGATATAAAGAGAATAGTGCAGAGGCACTATCAGAGAGGCAACAGTTTACTGTAAAAGATGATATTGGAAATAGATAAAATATGGCATAACGAAAACCGCGATACGCTATAATTGTAAGAAACTAGCACCGTTATTAAATGGGAACATTCACCTGTATGCAGTCATAGAAAGCGTCACGGTTTGATGTAATTGCAAACAAAACATTGATCTGGAAAAACCAGATCGTGCCAGAACGGTGGTTTTTTTTTACTGCATCACTTCGATGGAAAGATGGCATAAGCTACGGAAACCTGCAAATGTAGTCGCAATTTGCCAAGGCAACGGCGTTAGAAAAACGTTCCACATTGTAGGCCTGTAACACAACCGCCACGCGTGTTGAGATTCTTTCAAGTCTGTGTTTAGGCACAACTCTACACCGGAATGAAACGGGAAATTCCATCTTTTGAGCATGGTTTTCACGAAAATCGTCCCACACCGATAACATATTCGAAATCGTGCATAAAATCAACCTCACAAAAAAAGGTGTGCAGCATTATTTTCTATTATTTTCTATCTCACGTGAAAAGGAAACAGGTCTCAAATGAACGAAAAGACCCGTAACTCAGACGTGACACGCAATGGAGATCTGCATATGAGTTGCAGGGATAGAGTTGCAAGATATACTGACCATAATTCACACTGAACTTCACCACTACATATGTTTTTAATGTCGTTCGGCAACTTTGCAGGATGCTAGGAAATGTTGTCGACATTTATATTAGTTCAACGTTTAAACGCACTTCACAACTATTTGGATTGCGTATTGAATCTCTACTTTGGAGTGTTTGCAGCGGTAAACTTGCATTACGATTAGATCACACCATTTGCACGCTATATAGCATGCGAATGGTGCACGCTAATTTGCACGCTATTCGTTTTTCACTATTTCTTTTTTTGCAGAGCGTTCAGAAATAGCGCAAAATTGTGGGGAGTTTTCATTGTTTGTTGGCAGCATGTGAAAAAAAAGTTGACTGTTATGATGATGTTCTAAAGCTTTATTCTCAAAAACCAGCCCCAGCAAAACTATTCCTCTGCATTTGCACATATGTGCATGTGTGTGCGAAAGCGAAGTAGTGTAGACAAGCAAAGGAAAAAGAGCTCAGCGAAGAAATTGGGTTGCAATAGTCTATGAAACGTTCAGGATGCCCTTGGAAAGTTGAGGAAATGGTCATGCCTTGTGTGCCGCCTAAACGGCTAGCACAATTGAGGCAAGCGATCGACAATATTGGCGTAGTAGATGCGAGAATGTGCAGCTTTTCGACACAGCCACAAATAAATTCGTGCATCATGGAGACATTCGCAATTTCATTGACCTTGCAACATCCCGGAGAGGACTTGTAATGGATATAGTATATGACAACCCTCAAAGCCATCTTGCAGCTCGTGTTCAGAAAGCACTTCATGTTTAGTCCCTGGGAACTTTTTTAAAAACGTCCTCATCTCTTTCCAGTGGAACTCGCTTAATGTAGGTTTTCATCAACAATGCGCTATTAGAACAAAAGAAAAAACAACTCAGAGGCGAGTAAAAAGCAATTTGAGATTCATATTGGACCCAAATATTCAATTACAACGTTAGCATTTAACAGGCACTTTTAAAGTAACTACAGCGGATACACATTCATGATTGAGAGACAATTTTCAGAAAGTGGATATCATCTGCAGCTAATGATGCGCGAATGAAAAGCACAACGAGTTTAAGGGAGAGCGATTTGAACGTTTGCAAATAGCGAGCCATCAAAAAGCAATGAATCATCATATAAAATTTGGTGAACTTGTGATGAGAAACTTCGTAAGAGAGCGGCAGCGAATTTTTAGAAGCGCTCATTTATGGCTACCAGCCCTAAAATCGAGCCTAGTGGCGTTGGAAGTATATCTGCAAATCTAGCAGAAGAACTTGACCGGAAACAAGCTGTCTGGCCTTCAAAGGTGTTCTCCCAGAATTTTCCACATCCATTATATGAGAAATCGAATAATTTCGCTTTCTGAGGAAAACAACTTCAGTATAAAATGTGGTCGCCGAAGAATTGGAGTCCAATCCAAACCAATGGAGTCCAATCCAGGTTAGTGAGCTTAGAACGAAACGTTGAATCCAATATACGGCTCTGATGTATGCAGGTGACGAATGCGGTTTTCTGAAAGAAAACATTATTTAAACACAATCGTTTATATCGGCACTTCATTACAATGTGGGCAGAAATTTTTTAATGGATTGAGTTGCATAACTCACTTAGTTGCACTGAGCATGAATTCGAACATGGGAAGTTAGCTCCAAAAGACTGATTTCTTTGTGACAGAAAGACCGTATTCGCACTTATTCAAAGGTTTTTCTGGAAGTTTCAGATGGAACATCCGCGCGACTGCAAAGGGTATCCGCAAACAGTTGCTGTATTGTTTTGCACTTTTGAAAAGCAGATGGTGTAAAAGCGTGTGAAAGAGGGATTTGTTGCGGCACTGCTAATATCAATAGACTTAATGAAACTGTCATCGAAGCATAATATCATCTAGCTGCATTTTCGCGCTGTTTGCAAGAGCGTATGGTGATTCGATCATGCATTGGTCCACATTGGCTTCAAATTATTGTCAATGCGAACTAACATTGCTTCTAGAACGAAACTCGTTATCGCGGATAGACGCGGAAAATACTTTTCGGTCCCTCCAACTTCGAACGGTCCAATCCAAGACCTCTTGAAGCTGACGATGCATAATCACGGTGATCAGTTCGTCCATTTCCTTATAATGGCAAAGAATTTTACACTACATTCTTCTGTTAGAGAACAAGAGGGGAACTCAAACTTGTTCTTCGGTGTACCCACTTGTTATTACATAGTAGTTCCTCATCACAAGTTCTGCTCATTTAGAATGGACATATAAGGAAATGCTCCGTTGGAATCAGCAGCATCATGACTCCAGAGTGTCTTCGGGATCCGGCATGGTAGCCTATGAAAAGCAGAAAAATTCGCGGAAGCTCGGCTTCACTATAATATCATATCTGCAGACACATTGGCGCGTATCGAGTCGGCTGATAGTTTCGAGTTGGGAGCCACTTCAGCAAGGTCTCCAAGTCTACCTACTGTAAAGGAACAGGATGATCGCCAGTGTCGACTTTAGCGGTGTTTCATTTACCCCGAAGGTGCTTTTAAACACATTAAAGGACTTTTAACTTCACACGATGTGGTTGAATGAATATCAACCCTTTTTGGAAGATATGCACAAATAATCGGGTTGAATAGAATATGAATGCATAGTTTTACAAATTTAACTTCTTCGCCACTTTAAGAAAACGGCTGATTAGTGGGCGGAATGGAAAGGTCCATATCGTGCCACCTCGAAACATCTTTCCAAATTCTGCACGCTGGATTTCACTCAAGTTTTCGCATGATAACATGAAATCTATCGAAAAAGTAAAGAAAAAGATTCTCCGCCAGCTATGACTTTTAGAATTTTTTCTCTATTTTCCTTCATTGTTATTCTCTTTACACAGTTACAGTTTGGTTGAGTGTTCATTATGAGGCGGCAGATGTCGACTCGAATTGATCCTGCAGCGGAAAAGAATGGAAAAAATCATCTTCTTGTGGCCACTATTCACTTTTCTATGTTTCCTGCTCTTATCAACGCAAAACGTGCCCATTGAAACATACACCAGTACCATAAAATGCTTCAGCAACTAAAATTCGGTGCACAAAATCACGAAAACATATCGCATTATAAAACTCAATGAACGAACGCTTTTCCATCCCCATTTGTTCGATGCCTAAATCGTGTTCAAGATTATATTGAAAAATAGCCAACTACTGCTGCGAGAAAACAGAAGTTTGCAGGATGAATTATTTTTGTTAACTCACAAAATAGCTTTATTCGTAGCAGGTGTAGAACCGTAACAGATGAGCTGGCACAGCTGGCGCTTTCGCGTTGCATCACTTGCTTTGCAACGCTTTTTTCGGAACCTACGAAGAAAAAAAAAGTGCATAATAGGTAGTTCTTACTGTAAGAAACAGAAAGTTCTTACTGTACTTTTCCGCTGATTTTTTCTTACTGTACTTTTCTGGCCTTTTATTAAACGGTCGCTTCCGTACGATCCCTGGGCCGCAAAATGCAAACCCGACGAATGAAAGTGCCTGGAAATTTCGATCATTTCAAGTCACCTAGTGAAGCGGCCTGAAAACTCAAACTGTATGAGAATTACAAGGTTTCACAATTTTGCTTCAAATAATATCGGGTTGAAGCAATCAGAGAGGCAGACGTTCGCCAGCACATCTTCATAAGTCGACACGTCGCCGCATTGACGCGTTTTGCAGATGCAAACTTCGAAGAAAGCGTGAAATGCAGACCACATCGACGTAAAGAGGAAGGATCAGTAACATTCTGCACCTCGTTATGAAGCAGCTAATGTAGGAATAGAACTTAGATTGCGTGGAGTTGCTCGAGTATTCATTAATCCTTGGAACAGTGACAACTAAACGCTTAAAAAATTGACCTTGAGAAAAATATCCAAAAAAGAAAGTCAATGAGATCATACAGAAAGGAACTTAGGCAAACCCAATCGTGGAATCAAATACAGCGTTTTTGCAAAGCAGTTTACCATGACCGGTCCAAATGCCTTCGGTTACAGCATACTCCCTTAGCCCCTTAGCTTTTACAACGAGGCAGCAAAACTTAAGTTGTGACTGGTAAAGCAGCTTCGTCTCACACACTGAAATCTTTCTTACACAGAAATTTTGCCGTGGTTACACGAGGATGTGTGCTAGCTCTGCCATTTGCTGAGATGCATGCAAAATGTTGGAAGCACTAGTTATTAATTCTGGGATGTCTAAAGCCGTCACTTTCAAAATCCCTGAAGAGGTAAATTTTCGCATCCGAAATATTTCATAGAAATTCAGAAACTTCCCAAACCAGCAACAAATTAGCTCACCATCAATTGTTCACGAAAAAAAAAACTCAAATTCCATCATGTTCGCATGGACGATAGAAGATTTGAATCATTCCAACATGGATGCCTGAATTAATGCGTTACGATATATCTTAAATAGAAATCAGCGAAAATTGCATCTCAGAAAAATATTTGTAATGAGAATCGTATTCAACATTCCAAAGTGCGCAGGAGTTTAACGGCTGCTTCTGCAGGCGGCGATCAAATCTACAGCCCGCTGCCGATCGTTGATTGCGAGGAGCGGATTTTTGGAGCGGATTATGCCACAGTATCCATGCATACTGTCTTCACCGAAGTAATGGGATTATTTCAACGAGAAATGCAATATAAAAGGGAGACATCAGAGAGTCGTATGGCTTTTTACGTTTCTTCGAGCCGAAAAAAGGTTGGCAGTCTCTTTTTTTTTCTTTTTTTCATTTTCTATTCTCTGGACCGACGTTGTCCCACCTCTAATCTATTTTAGTTGTTTTTCGAATGCACTCCCTGCAACCATTTACAGTGGAATAACAGGTGCCGTTTTGCACGATTTACATAATGACGTAAGGCGTATGTGTTCTCCACGAACGAAAATGAAATACTATAGAAAGACAGCGCTGATGATTCAAAGTTTCCCGAAAATATCACGCTGTAATCTCCTCAGCTGTAAAGGTCAGATGCTAGTCACGCTGAATGAATGAAAACAATTCAGCAACTTTCAGTTTCAAATGGAAACAATGCATCTCCATATTGCAATTATCGCAGCCTTCATCGCATATTCCATTTCGGAAAGGGAGGCGACAGGTGGGTGAATATTGCTGGTTCGATGTGATTTTAAGTTTGCTTCCGTGCCACATGTTTCTTCACCGAAAATCAGCTGTTTGATGACTGGGAGCTGAATGCGGAGCTGGCCATATTCACTCGCTCACGATGTTGAGGCCGATTTTTGTAGTGAATTGAAAATGGATCTTCAAGGCCTTCTTGGCTGTTAGTCACCCCACCTACCCCTATTAAATAAAACGTAACAGAAATTATTGCTACCGAGACATAGTTATATAAAGGTGAAGATCTTGCCGCTCACCACACCCTCTCCCTCCTTAAGAAAATCGAGAATGTACTTCTTGCATTTGCTTACTAAGATCGGTTGATAGCAAAACTCAGCTTGGGAAAAGATAAATTTTGGAAAACGTGCTTTCAATAACATAAATGCTCGCGTATTCGAAAAACAGTTCATGAAATGTTACACCGAAGTTTTTATTATCATTTTTATACGATTAATTTTTACAGCACCAATAAAGAGCGGTTTGCAAAAAGACGAGAAAAAAAATCCCCACTTTATACTGACATGGTGATAATTATTGTTCGGTAACAAGGTATCACTGTGTGAAAGTGAAATGGCTCTCGCTTGAATCAATGGAAAGTTGGCTTCATCGTGAAACGTTTATTACATGTGTGCTTACCCTTGAACGGCGCTTAAGAATTTACTAGCACGCAAATATTGCTGGAGGCTAATGGTTATCTATAAGTGATGGATACACATATTGCATATTGCATCGTGGCTTAGAATATCTTGGAGATGAGCACGTATGTAATTTGAGTGAGAAAATAAATAGACAAGAGATTGCTGAAACTGTTGTGAGGTCAACCTGGAAGATGCTGGTAGAAAATACATAATTCACCGATGATCACTGATGTGAAAGAAGCACGTGGATAAACAATTGGGCACATACGTGCAACGCATCATAACATTATGCAGTTGTAGTGTGCAATTTGATAGTTCCTCAAGCTACGTATTGCTTCTTGTCGCTGCAATGCTTCTTAACGGTGTCCTAAGTGTTTTTCAAAAAGCATTGTTTACTCTATCTAGTGTTGAGGCTACAATATGAAGTGGATTAGAACTATACTTGTTTGACAATGGATTAGAACTATACTTGTTTGACACGTTAGGAGGAAGGCACTAATTTGGAACCAACTTTGGCCAGGTCAAGACTTATGTGATGGTGTTGTATGATGGTCGTTGTCTGCATCTCGTCGGCATCATATTTTGCTGATCGCCCTCAAACCACTTCTGAAATAAAATAAGTGCTTTGTTATTTGGTTGTGTATCCCGCCGACATCATACTTTAGCATATTTTTAAAAATCATTGCAGCTCATCAAACGATTACTTTGCAGTGTGCACTGATAAGTCACCATATTGCGCTATTGCCGGAAGACATCAATGGCTTTGTGACAAAAACGAAACCAGAAAAGTCTGTCTGTTGACGTGCAGGCTATGCAGAGGTGAGTGCCGTTGCAGTTCTATTCAAGTTTCAACTTCTATGCGACTATTGCACGTTGACCAATGAACACCTTTCAACGCAATAGATGATAGATTACTGTACTTTTACAATGGGTTGATGCATCAATGAAACTCAAACAGTCGTTTGTTGAAGTGATGGGGAAGTGAAAATGTTGCAACAATAAACGGTATTTCAAAAATCTGTGCAAATTGGCGCTTATCCGAAAACTCTTTCCAATTTCCTAGTTGACAGTCTTCGTCCCCTAAATTTAGTACCTAAGAAGTGTCGAAAGGGTTCAGTGCAAGAGATATCCTAAGAGAACTTGGAGTCGGTGGTAGATGAATATGTAGGTAAATGGGGATGACACGAGAGAGATTGAATCCGTAGCAAATTGAATGCAGTTTATAGCGCACAAAGGGAGTAAGTAGTGCGGTTTAAGTAAGTATCACGACCAATATATACTGTGATGTGTCAAAAAAAATCGAGCACAGAACATGATTGACATGTTCAACATGTTCAAATGTGGAGAGTATAAACATTGCCCGTTACGAAATTAGGAGTTGCAAACCGTATGAATGCAACTTGACACAGTTTAGGCAAGTTTCAGATATTGATTGGCGACATTTGTGATAGGATATGTGCTAAGACATCTTGAGGTTGCTGGTCTTACAGGTAGACATGTAAGGTAGGAGTTAATTTCACTCCTTCAATAAAAGTGTGACTATAAAGAAAGCTTTCATCATGTAAGTTCTATGGTAACGTGTCGATTCATTTCCTTCGACTGTTTTTCAGTGATTTTTTTCAACGGAAATAATCATCACCATTTCAGCCGTCGGCGGTCCAGCAATTTACCCACGGGTACAGTCGATGGGTGAGTTTAATCGATCATGATGAAATTGGTCGGGGCATTTGGGTAGTCGAAGTAGAAAATATCTTTACCTGCTTACAGCAGTCATATGCGCATCCCTTCTCGAGAAAATATGCATGCCGCAGACGCTCATCCTTCAGAACAAGCGTGAAACGGTTAAGGTTAAAAGGGATTTCCATTTTGCAGTGGCAGAAAGATTGATATCCTGAATATTGGGGCATTTTATTAGCGATGCGATAGTCCATTAGACAGGCGTCGTCTTCGAGCTGTTTCATAGTTTGAGCCTACTGACTGATCGTAGGATATGTGTTCATATTCCTTCATCCATGTCAATATTACATCGTAGAATAATAAAACATGAGTGGTCATGTTAGCAAGCCTTTGCGCTGTCTACTGTCGCTTTATTCATTCAAGCATTTTGCTTGAACAGCAATCTTATATTCTTCTGTGCTATGCACATTCTGTGCAAAAAGCCGTTTAGGGAGGTTGATCTTCGCATAAGTTAAGCGCATTACTCATTGTGCATGCGTAACTGCGCTGAAAGCGAGTGATCCTTGAGCTCAATCTTCTTTGAAATTGAATTCTGCTTGATTTAACCACTTTTCATGCCTCTTCTATATTTAGCTGAATAGAGATTCTTGGAAAATGCCGTAAAACGGCAGGAGGATTCTTATTCCCATTAGAAAAGAGCGCATTCTACCGTGCACATTAAGCGAAACTCCTGTTTACACCTGTCTGTTGAGAGTGCTTTAGGAATCGAATTTTTGGTTGAGCTAAAGCGATCACAATATGCAGAATCCTCGTGGAGCGAATACTGAATATCGTTGCACCACTTTTCATGTGGTCCACGCCTAATGTATTCCGATAGTTTCCAGAACTTATGCATTCTCGCATAATAAGACCATTACCAGAAAGTTCCACTTGATGTCAAGAGGTTCCACTCCTTTGGCAAAGAGTTTTTCTTGCATCAGATGTTGCAGAAAACTTTGCTTCTTCGGAAGTAGTCATGT
Source organism: Baylisascaris schroederi (assembly GCA_006503575.1). Classification (NCBI taxonomy): domain Eukaryota; kingdom Metazoa; phylum Nematoda; class Chromadorea; order Rhabditida; family Ascarididae; genus Baylisascaris; species Baylisascaris schroederi. The sequence goes on along the minus strand of QEWY01000073.1, from coordinate 515,092 downwards.
TTTTAGAATCGCAGCGAAAGAGAACTCCTATTCTGATATTGGAAGAAAGAAAAAGATCTTGATATTAGTTGCAATGATGGGATGCGAATAATATATATGCTTCTTATGACGTAATGGTCAGGTGTGGTTGTGCAGCAATCTGCCTGATATGTCAGCTGTTATGTATTGTTTGATTATACTATGAAATCTGTCACACGGAAGTGTTCAATCCCCTAAAACAAACTCAGTGTCAAGAAGCTTAATAGTTAATAATGACCACTTTTCGATCTCGAATGGAAACGCTGACCCTAGCTAGGCTTCGGGCGTAGTTAGCAAACGGATGGTTTACAGGAAAGGTTGATAGAACTTAAATGTTGGAGAATACCGACTCAAAACAGCCACAGTTGCCCGGTAGCACGAGCACCTCCCCTAGGAAAGGCGGATAAAGTTTCAAATCTATTATGCGGACGAGGTTTCTATCCTTACTTAACAGCTTTCGACATCAACAGTCACCATGCGTGTGATATCTTTCCAATTCGTGAAATGGACTCTGTTCAGGCTGTGCTGATAAGTCACCATATTGCGCTGTTTTGAGTGGCAATACTACAGTTTGTAAAGATCGGGATGTAAGAGACTTCTGTCCGGTGTCATGCAGGGCATGCCAAGGTGAGTGCTTCCCTGTTTTCATCACAATGTCCACTTTTATCCGACTCACACGAACAAACGAATTAAATCACTATATGAGGGGATACTCAACTTTTACAGCCTGTGAATGCCTCAGTGGAGTGAAAACTCTTGAAAAGAAAGTTTGACCGCTGCATATTGACATTATAGGAAGTGAAGACGTTTTGCCGATAAGCGGTGGATCACAAATTTGTGTTTATGAAAATAGCATAAACAGATCCCTTTTATTACGATTGCGGTAGATTTTACAATAAATTAAGAACCTTTTGACTTGGCTAATGAATGTTGTAACTGTGCTCAAATATAGGCTAGTTTTATTATATAACGCTTCTTTCTTTAGTTGCCTTGTCTCATTCCAGAATTAGTGAAAAAAACAGTCTCAGGACGTCGTTGAGACTGCGTGGCACTCAATTGTGATCTTGTCACAAATGAATTCGATTCGACTGCTTAGTTGTGGATTTGCATAAATACTGCGACACATGTTGTTTATACATTTCAAGCAATAATGGCAGTTCAAATTCAATTTTTGTACACGAGCGACCTCAGTGGCTGGATGAAATGTTCTGCATTTCGACGATCTTCCATGAATGGCCTAAGGTTATCTTTCTAATAACAGGATCCTCTGGCCTCCTCTTGTATATTCCAATGATGCTATGCTGGGATATCTCCAGGAAAGATATGATAACTTTTGATTCTCCACCATACTTCACAGCAATGCTTGCTTTTGAGTCGAGTGGATTTTCATAGTCGAATTCTCTGCAGTTTCATCGACCCTTGTTTTAAATCCTTTTAGTTGGCCCCTGCAAATTTGAATTAGCATACCTCGCAGCGTCGATTTCGTGATTGTGCAAGTATACATGCATGATTGCCTCTGATAAAGTATCGGAATATTTTGAGCATAACAAACACAGAACGATGCTTACATAGAAGTTCAAGTCCTTTATATATTTTCTCGGGAAATTTGTATAAATTTATCGATGTCGCATCAGTTTAAAACCTATATTCATTTAACACTGCTTGATTGCATTGTGAACCACTTCTATGGAAAGTTTTCAGCAAGAAGTTTGCGTGAACGGTAGAATCGGCGCATCGTATTATTTGTTGGCAGCGTGTGAAATTTGTTGTGTGATGCAATTTTTAGACTTTTTCCAAAAAAGCAGCAGTGAGACATCATTTCTATGCACATGTACGTATGTTCACACATTTTGCATATTTGTGTGCAAGTGCAGCAGCATCGAACAAACAGACTCAACTTGCACGAATGAATTGGGCGGTTGCTGCTTATAAAACATATAGAACAAACCCTAAAATAGGATTGATTGCTTCGCGTATGGATTGTAGCATCATACGCATGTCAACACATTCATAAATGCAAACTATGAACTGGTCGATTGCGTGCACAGCGATCGGGAAAGCACGACAGTGATGTGAATGCTAGAATCACCAATCTCCTGAACTTTCATCCTCATCTTAATTACCACGCAATTTTCAAAAATTCCTTTTTATGCAGCACTCAGTTTATAGCAAAGCAATTTGGCAAATTCGGTTTGCAAAATTTATGGTCGAATGGAATATTTTCACATCAAACAGCATGACGGTGGTCATGATAAAGTAGAAAACGCGCGGTTTGCGAGCTGAAATGACCGCACAAATTGCCACACACGGAGGCACATGATAGGCATTTGCAAGTATTTGCATATCGGAAGATAAATGTTCCATGGAACACACAAAGACGACTCTGTGCATTACGAAAACTAAAAATAGCCCACGGGAAAGTGCAGGATTACCGTACACGCCGAAAGGCGATTCATGAAGGTGTAAACATATTGGGAGGTTAGTAACCCGTCGATTGTGCAGTCATGTGTCTTTGCAACTTTGGCCATAGGATGGGAACATGCAACGGGTAAATAATAAATAGTGTTTTCGATATTCATGAAAGCAAGAACGCAAGAAGTACTCGATTTGAGTATTTTGAAATTCAAGCAGGTTTGAGTTTGCAACGCAGAATATTCGGTCCTTATAGCCGCATATCGAGCTTCTTTACCACATATAAAACAAAGAAATTTATGAGGCAGCATGTGATTAGAGGATATATGACGCTCAAGATAGCTCAATAAGGGATATCTGTTACATAGGATAGCTCATTTCAGATATGTTAAAGAAAGAAAAAATAAAAATCTGGCACAGCAATATGATAGAGGATTCTTGGAAAAAATTGCTTGTTTATATTGCAACGTTGTTGCATTCTTGAGGCATCAAGGCACCCTTCTTCAGATTGTGCAGCCTGTGGAAGTGCCATCTTACCCTTCTGTGGGAATGAGCGCGGCTCAGCCCCAACCCCACCACCCCGCCCCCCACCGTTCGCAATTAATAATGCGCCCGTTATCTCTGCAATTATGAATGTGTTAATAATAAAAGCGTTTATTTGCATTGAAACAAAAAAACAAAAGGAAGTAACGATGAAAAAAAGAACAAGAATCAAAAAAGGTTAGGAGGATGCGGAAGGTTCCAGTTCGGTTATAATCGAATCAGATAAAGTTGCTTGAGAATACCTAGGAAGATGGAAGCACGCAAGTATCCTTCTTAAACAAAAATGTGCTGATAAACACACAAACTCCGTAGGAGGTGAATTTCAGCATTTAATTAAATGAGTTGCTTTAAGTTGAATGGTTTGCCTTATTGGAAATTATGATTGCATTTTCGTTTAGTAAAAGTAAATGATTGAGATGGATTCGACGAAGGCGTACATAAGCCTCATTTGACTGCTATCAGCTTGAAGAAGCCAAACCATTACATTAAGAGGTTTACTGCATTTTCCACTTTTAACTGCATTTATTGAACCTACTGTGGTTAAAATACTGCCCGATTTTCTCAACGCGATTGAAATCCTTCTTATAATTTGAAGTGGCGAGCCTCATGAGTACATTCAAGCAAAAGCAAAGCACTAATTTTGAAGAGAGATGCAGAAACACTAATATCGGAGCGCACATGAGTGATCGAAGAAGATGTTGATAGTTGTAAACACGGATAATCTTGTCGATGAGGAACTTAAACGATAGCTTAGCATCAACTAGAATACCTAAATCAGGAATATTTATTAGCCAGATAAGCATGTATGTCCTCTGTTCTACTCGTTCTTTTACCTTTCCAGCCTCGAAAAAATCCATTGATAGGAATATCAATCGTCTACGCAGATCAGAGTCGAGAAATTCAATAGCTTCAATTCATGTTTAGTGGATTTACGCTCATCGTTTTCTTCGTTGATTAAATGAAAAAAAAATTTTCTTTTAACAATTCATTTTGAATGCCTTGTCTATTGCGCTGTTTTGCCGTGACTATTGCGTTTTTGCCTTACTTATTGCATGCCTTTGCCTTTTGCATCGTCTGCCATCGTTTCGCCTTGTCTATTGCGTGGTCCGTTGTGAAGCTCCGACCAGAGTTGTTGGCTTCGCTCAGCCGAGCCACTCCGTCCAGCACCCTCATCGGGACAAGAGTGGCGTAACAAATCCCAGCAGTCGTAGGAGGAACGAAGGTGAATCGCCTCGTCAGCATCCGCCGGGTAGGAGATGAGCCTAAGCCATAACTTTCACGCGAGCGACTTGCAAGAAGGAGAGGCCGACCTAAAGACCACAGAAGCCGAGTGGACCAGAGAGGCATTGGGTCAGAGCAGGCGGAAGCGATATGAAGAGACATGTATTCGCAATGAATACTCTGTTCACTGGAATAAAAAAAAAATAAATAAATAAATTTGAATACACAATTGGTTTAAGGAATTTTGAAGTTTTTCCGTTCTATTTTCACTTTAAAAAATTGCCCGTAAAATGGTGAGTTGATAAATCTAATGGCTAAATAAAACATTACATTTAATTAGCATAGATATCTCGATAATGGATCCATTTTTTCAGATACGAAAAAATGGTACATTATGTTTGTTTTCCTGATGCATTTTCCCATCTTACATTTAAGTGGAAAAAAAAAATTTGTTTGAATTATATATATTATAAGCCACCTTATGTATATTATAAGTTACATTATACTCTAAAATACTCATATTTAATCTTAAGGAAATTTGCATTTTTCATGTGAGGCGCACATAGACTAAAACAATTCGACGAACATTTCGATATATTTGGCGAATCAGCGCTGCTGATGTGAACATAACCGATTTTAGAACGTGATGGTGGTCTCTATAAGGCAATGCCTGCAATCCATGAAATCTCCCCGTATAGAATTTTTTATTATAGGAAGTTTGAAAAGATACTTTATAAGTGTATTTTAAAATATCTTTTCACGGTAGATGAAATATTACTATGGTGAATCAAATATGAGCAAAGGTCAGACCACCGTAGATCAAATGATAGTAGTAGGTCGGACCGTGATAGATCAAATATTACTGGTAGGTCAGGCCGTGTTAGATCAAATGATGGTAGTTTATATGGACTTTCTTGTATTTTTTGGATAATGATGACATTCTTGAGGTTGCAAAATTTTATCGTTGCCTGTTTTACCGTCTTTTCGTTCATTATATGCTATTGTTTTTCTACTAATAAAATAGATTCATAACAGTTGCATTTTTTTGCATTTCATTTTCGATCAATATGGTATTCACAAAAGCACCTAATGAGTTCCTCAAGAGTAAATAATTTTGCTGGATTTTGCAGAAGGAGAGTGATTTTTGTGCTCACTGGTACTTCTAAAGCGAATAACACCCTACTTCCTCCATAACTTTTTTTTTCTGAAGTTTAGTGAAGAGGACTTTGAAGATGAAAAATCCGCAGTAATTATCTGTTGCAAACCGTGCACGTTGTTGCTTCTTTTAACGGTTGCTAAATCGATGATTCGTTTGATAATTGCAAAGATCTTCTCATTGATCGGTCATCAGAAACTCAGATATCGTCTTCAGATACAAAATCATTTATTTATCTTTCAACAAGAAATCCGAATATTGTATTGTGGGCACATCAAGAAGAGTTCACGGAATGAAACTAAACATCAATATCAACAACATTAGGAAATTGAATATAGACCGATATATCCAACAATTAAATGAAAACGTTGAAGATGCCTTTCCAAGATCTAAACGCCATAGCAGTAATATCACATTGACTTGCTTATATCTATGTGCATGTACCTGCGTGATTATCTCTGTCCGTCTTACAGTATGAACTTGCTGTAAAAGAAAGTAGGCATGCGTGAAAGATTTTCAAAGTTTTCATTTTCACTGAACATCGTTGAAACCAACTTTCAGAGATAAAATTTGAGCGTTTGATGAAGAATAAAAATCAACATTTATACTGTAATGAACGCAGCTCGGTTCGCTGTTCGCAGTGAGTGTGCCATCGTTCTCTGCAATCGTGCCGTTACGGTAAGCTTCACAGTTATTCATTATGAATTGCTGGATATATTCTGTTGCTTATTTTTGTCAGCACTTTGAAGCTGACGTTTTCTATGGAGCGAAGGGATAGTCACTTTTCACTAAGATCCGATGCATATATGGAGCATATAATTTTTTACATTCACTTTTATGGCCATTTTATGCGGAAAACTTATAAAATTTCTTCTCCCTAATAGTTGTTGTTGGTTAGTACTCTACCGTCACTCGTTTGCAAATCAACCTGGCCAAGACGTATTATGGTGTCGCCATGCATATATATACATATACATGTACTTTTATTTGTCTGAACAGTACTCAGAAAATTTGTTGGGAATGATGCCTACGATACGGTTGATCGTTGAGAGCTGTTTCAGCTATTCGCCTATAAAATTCAAAACTCTACTTGCAGAC
>QEWY01000073.1:388635-507280 GCA_006503575.1 Baylisascaris schroederi | reverse complement strand
TATATATATATATATATATATATATATATATATATATTGCAGTATTTGTTTAGTCTTGGCGCATTTAATATATTATAGCTATGGAACAAAAAATCAGCTGTCTGGTTTACAGAAATTCCTGTTTTATAAAAATGCTTTTCATGCATCGTTGATGCATTCAAAGTAGACAAAAAGCTCTGATAGGCTTCAGTGTTTCGATTTCGGTGGAAGCAGTGGATAAACTGTTTTGGTAGTTTAAAGAAGATGGTCGACTTAGCTAACAGTTACAGAAAATTGCGCAAAATTGTAGTTGTACCTGTTGGGAACATCTGAAATTAATGTGTCAAAACTTGTGGTGTTTTTTCGGGGTTTGAGCTAATTTATCCAGTCGTTGCAGTAATCCGTATTTTGGTGCTTTGGTCTTTTATCAATAATCTTATGCGTTCCAGATGGCCGTTCTGAAGAAAAAATTGTCGCCAAAGATGCACTCGTTGCATTTTTATGTCAAATTCAATAATGCAGATTCGGTGAAGGCTGCACTCGATATGTAAATATTTTCGCCAATTTTTATGTTGAGGAGATGGGTATATCTGCAAATTTGGATACTTGCTGGAAGGATGTTTGTGAACGATGTAGCCCATATTAAAATGTAACAATGAGTTCATTGCTTACTATTAAAAGCAGTATCTATGAGATAGGTGGCAATGGTTCAGTTCATATGATATCCCTTCCCTTTGCTTATGTATTGCATCAAATATTGATTGATGCCGACGAGCTTGATTTACCTGTGTGGGGCTGTGATGCAAAATGCTCTAAGATTGCTTTTTAATGCTATGTAAGCGGTGAATATAAGGATATAAGGAACACATGGATCCGGTGCAAAACCAATTTATTCGCGTTAATATTTGGTTGTCATGAGTTTTGCACAGAAACGAAGGAAGTATGTAAGCGGTCGGTGTGAAAGACGTTGTTGCATGGAAGGGAGCTATCGAAGGGGTTGCTTTTCAGCGTTTTGTATTGTTACCTTTAATGTTTATTGAATTCTCCTTTTTATAAGCATCTCTCGTAGAGTATATATTACAGGTCCACTTTCAAAAGGTGAAAATTTTATAAGCTTTTAATATATTTAATATGTTGGAAGATCTGTAATCATACCGGAAACTGAATTTTTTTAAGGAATGCTTTCTTTTCAATCTGTAAATTCTTTAAGTACGAAGCTTATAATAATGAAGATAAGAAGCCTATTCTATGATCTTAAAAAAATGGTGCTTTATTCAAGGAATGGTGAAAAGTTGGACGATCACAGACTACGAGTTGACAGTTGTGCGAGCAAGAGAAACTATGGCAATCAGAAAACCGTATTCGTTGGTAATGTGCCATTTGACACGCAAGAAGACGACTTATATACGCATTTTGAAAAGGTGTGAGTAGTGTTTCTTTTCTAGGAACGACCAGAGGATGTTTTTTTTCCCACACCAAACCTCTTTGTTTTTGTGGTTAAATTAATCTTCTAATTGGAAACCATTGTCGATAATGCTTTCTTTTTGGGAAGATATCTGCATTATGCAGGAAGGTTGCAATGGAAATTTTTCAGCTAACGATCTTTATCTATCTTTTTTAATTCTATGTCAGTACCATCACTCATTCCTTTAAGTTATAGTGTGGTGATGTGGATTTTGTGCGTATTGTTCGAGATCGAGCAACAGGCATCGGCAAAGGTATCGCCTTTGTTGCTTTCAAGGAAACTGCTGTGGTTCCGATTGCACTAAAAATGGATGGCTCGGATTTTGGTGGTCGTCAATTGCGGGTCACTCGACTTCAGAAGAAAAATAAGGTTCGCATCGTTCTCGCTCTTAATTTGTTGTTAAAAATCTGAGGAGTTTTGAAATACGATTGGGAGGAGGATGTTGCATAGCATCGCAGTCATGTTCCGAAAGACCACTCTGGACCGTCAGATACAAATTTCATACAATCAGTTCTTTGCCTGAAGTTTTTAGCCACGATATAATGGCTTCTTTCGCCGCTTCATGACCCACCATTTCTGCTGCCTTCTTCTCTTTTGCCAACTTCCATTTCTTCTAACGTTGATATGTCACTTTCCTTAGACACCTATCAAACTTTCTATCGGTTACTGCCAGTACCGTTATTGTCATTCCCATTCTACTTATAAACGTCAACAACAGCTTCCTCTCAGTTCTTTAATTCAACATCCACCTTTCTTCCTTATACATCATCATAAGTACGAACACATGTCAAACGGCTTTCATTTGTTCACCAGATTTTAGACAAATGCCGTCTATTGTCATTAATTATCTTTAGCTAATCATCGCCTTTTCTAATGAGTGAGTGTACCACTCGCTGTTGCCAGTCCTTACTCTACGGTATATTCGATAAGAAATCATAAACGTCGAGATTTTGGGAAGCTTTTCTTTTGTATTTTCCACAAACAGGGCTTCGGCCTCTCTCTTTGATGCAAAGCAATAAAGACTGAGCATAAAGGTAGTAATAGGGGTGACTTTGATTAAAGGAGTACTATTCTTAGTTATTTTTTAAAGTAAACCGTTAACCATAAAACTTTTTGCTTATGGGAATTGAAGGATTCGAGATATAAACGTCTTGGTAAATTATTTTTTCATAACATATAAATGCGTTCGAACTGTGTGCTTAGATTTTGTCTTAGAAAGGCTTATTATTCAGGTACTCATGCCGGCACTTTTGAATTGCTAAGGGAAAGAGTTGCCAAAAGGCTTATCTTGAGTCTAGTTAAAGGTGGTTTTCCCGAAATTTTCTCGCTGCTATTCTCTCATTGCGAATAACTCTAAAGTAGCTATCGCTTTCCCAACTTCCTCCACAAATTCCCTTTGGCTTTTACGGCTAGTGACTCCCTCCATCGCATCCCATTCGGAACCCAGGGATATATCGATGATTAGAAATTTCCGTTAGGTGTGTTTGTCACCGGAATTTCTTCAAATCTAAAATTATGGATTATTCAGAGGCTGGTCGGGAAGGAGGCAAACTCAAAGAAGAAGACTACGAAGAAGTCTGCTATTAGCGAAAAGAGGTTGAGTAAGTTTATAACCAGTAATCGGAAGGTCATCAAGGACAAAGCGGCCACTTCGGGCAATATGAAGAAGTGGGTACGCAAGAAGATTAAGAAGAGACAGCGCAAGTCGGAATCTAGAAGTGTCATGTCTTAGTTTGCACTTCTTGCAGACGGTTCTCTTCCTTACTCTAAATGTGATCTTCGATTGGATTTTCTATTGAGGATTTTATCTCACTGTTTCACTGAAGCTGTTGAATGAAGCTGCTGGGCCCAAATAGATGCGTCCGGCTTTTATTATAGAAAGATAAAATATGGTGGACGAAACTCACAGCACCGTTTTTTAGGATTGGGACAAACGCTTAACAAAGCATTGTTTTTGTTGATCTGCAGACTGCCAAGAAGGTGAGTCAGGAAACTCCTTGGAATATTGCTTGGATAACTGATTCATTTTTCTTTGTTAGGGAGGAAAAAAGGAATAGCAGGTTTGAAGAGCGAATTTTTCTATTCCTAGAAAAATTCACCATCCGCAGAAAGCATCCAAACCTCACGAAGGCGCAGACATCTGACAAGTTTTCGTTGGTTGCTTTCTATGTAACCTGAAGCATAGGGGAATTGATAGAGGTAATACAGTTCTTTGTTGTCATTTTCTTGTGTACAGATTTCGCTGCTGTTGAAGAAAGATCCTACCAATTGCGGCATCTGCGGTGGCACTCCTAAATGATTGTGCTTGATGCTTCAGCAGAATTGTACTCGCAAATTGCGATTTTTCTCTTCTTTCCTTCCGCTAACGTGTAGATGTGTACTTGTTCGATTTGTTGCTTAAGTTGTTGAATGCTCGCATACATTTATATTCGATTGTTTATCACATGTTTATAAAAGTGTTCTGCCTGTTAGTTCCACTTCTGCTCTGATTGTGATCGATTACGGTTATCAGGCGTCTTCATTATATGTGCAGTGGAATTGAAAGGAAATGATAGGTGGAGCTTTCATCGTAGCTCAAAGGTAAAGCGTTCGCTCGGCAAGTGAAAGGGTCCCGAGTTCGCAACCATCTATTGGCATTGTCTTCATTTGTGGTCCGAAATGGCACTTATATTGTAGATTTTGAAACTTTGAAGTGAACTAAACATCAGGACACCGTGGAGTTGGTTCTTTTCGTATCGACATTGTGGACATCACGCTCATAGTGCTTCACAGAAATTGCTTCATAGTGATTTTTGTTGCAGTATTTCGTGCAGGTTTCTGTCGTTGTTGGCTTAATTTCCGACAGCGGGAAGTTCATGCAAAATGGAAAATACAAAGAATGCGATGGAATAAATGAGAAAAGAGCATGAAAGTTGGTGGAGACTGATTTCAGCATAAGTAAATGCGTGAGAAATTCTCTTCAAAGAGATTCCTTCCTATATGATGCGTGAATATGTGTTTATGCAATATGTGCTAATATCAGCTGGCTGAAGAATTGCAGTTTCGGATCACGTTATTCATCCATACAGCACTAATTGTGGATAGTGTTCACGTTCGCATTCTTCTGATTGCGCTGGTTAAATAACACAAACTCCTAGGCCTCAACCGCACAGCCCCAACATCGTCGAATTTATGCACCGAATAGAGAATCTGGAGCATTAGAGGAACGAGGGGGACACGATTCTCAGCTCATTCAGTAGTGAATGACGCTTTACGTTCTTACTACCACAAAGCGAAGAGTCGCGAAACTGCGCTACGCTGTGAGCATACTGCAAGTGAAATAGATTGGAAAGATGAGGAATGACGGAGAGGACAGTTACGGAAGACGAAACAGTAGGAAATTGAGGTTCTTTGTCCCCTCTCTCACTAACTCGTATAAGGAAAAGCTAAGTTTTTATCTTCTTTTCCCCCACCTCTTCCCCTTAATGAAGAAGTTCGAATTCAAAATCTGGGTGTGACTAATGCAAAAAAGCGATTTCCGGTGAGTGTAGCTCCATTAAGGAAATTTTTATTTGCCATTTGTTCTCGAGTTCATGTGATCTTAGATTCTCTAGTGTTGTTTCTGTTCGCAAATTAATATAAAGGAAAAGAGCACTTTACAAATTTTTACAGGATTGTATTAATTCGGTTTTTATAAATTTTCAAATTGTTATTCATATGCACAGCGGATCAGTTGGTTTTCTTTTTTTTACGACCGGAGAGATAAATCGGACTATTCCAAGGGTAAGGACTTCGTTACGAGCAGAAGATTCCACTGGACGATAGGAAAGGATGAGTCAACAATGAACAAACAACTTTGCGCTTTCGCTTACACATTCAAGCACAAATAAAATGTGTACACTTGAATAAATGAGTGCTATTAAAGGATTTGGAACTCGTTTTATATTTTTAATGAGAGAAAAAAAAGCGAATTTGGTATGAAGCCAATTTTTGGGGCATTTTAGTGATTAACAATTTTTACGACAATAATAAAAACTTTGAAATGGATGAAAACACTCACCAATTAAATACTTCTCTCTCTTTTCTCCATAATTTGTTTGATGCTTCGTGTGCTAGCGATACCACCATATAGAATTTTTATTCGCCATAGCTGATGGCATTACAGTGCATCTTGTAGTGCGTAGAAATTTCCGTAAAATCTTTTACATGTTGGTGCATTCATTTTGTGCAAATTTTCTAAACCGTTATATAATTACTTATTAACTGTCAGTAAATTCTTACTTTTTGCTATACTTCATTGTGTTGTACTTGTTAATTTACTGTTAGCAAATTGTTACCTACTCTTATTAGGAGATTTTATAAACAATACTGCGATTGCCGATATGAGCAGGAAGTATGTAGTAATGAGAGAAATAAATATCTATGCAAAATGTTTGAAAAATATAGAAAAAATATAAATGTAAAAAAAGCAACTCGAAGACAAAAATAATCAAAAAGAAATTTTATAGAATAGATGCGCTAAAAGTGTTGACGTTTAATGTCAATACATTATGCTTATTTGTTCGTCTGTATTCTGGCAATTGCTGCTATTTGAAGCATTGAAATTTTTTTCTTCACTTTTTTGAAAAGCTTTCAAACAATGTTTTGTCTAAATGGACGAATCTTTTAATCAATACTCCACGCAGTCAGCTTAATAATGTTTCTTCATCTTTTATATGATTGTATGAATTTCTGCGTTTTTTAATTTTTTATTTTCTACTCATATCAATAAATCAGTAATTTGCCAACATTATAAGATATTTTATATGTTTACTAAATTTTTATCATTTCATGGTCAAAACTTGAAAATAACACAAAACTTTTCGATTTTCAATTCCTTTTTTGTGCTCTGTCGGTAACAAATAATGAGTATCGTTGATGCCTACTATTCTTTTACTAATAAGCTAAAAAGACGAAAGTATAAGAATTCATAAAAGCGAATGTTCAATGAAACAGTTTTTGTTCTCATATAGCACTATACTATATATACTGTTCTTTTCAGTGCATCATAGCCTCTATCATTGAAAATTTTCTACAACTTCAACTTTACCTTTAATAGATGTTGAACGTGTGAAATTTGATGGAAATTATATTGGCATGTGTATGAAGAAAAAATCATTTCGCAAGAAATAACTCTTGTGTTCGGAGAGTCACTGCACCCTCTATTATACTGAAAAGCATTTAATTTAATAAATGCAATGTTCGTAATGCTCGATAGAGATGTGGAATTATTCTAAGTTTTTGGAGGTTAATCATGCCTCTTAAATTAATTGCAAAAATTGCTTCAATATGAGAGTGAATCAAGGTATTCAAAATTTGTCGATTTTCGTTGATTTCAATTGACTATTATTTGTAGTATATGACGGCATAAACTATGGCATATATATATATATATATATATATATATATTCTTATTTGTTCGATTATAACTGAATCATTTTTATTCTGTTGCAACTATCAATGGGAGGAGAGATGTTTGAAATTTGAGAGTATTCATTGCCGAATTTCAAACATAAGTTCATCACCTCTTCAGATATATACTCATTACTTACAGGAGTGAAATATTTTCATTGGTGCTTCCCAGTAGATATTAGCGAGTTAATTAACTCAAATCATGTTAAGGTGCACAATCACGTTTTCACTATGTTCTTTGTTCTCTTCTAGATGTTTAGTGTAGCACAAAGAAAATTCCTCTCCGACCATAGATCATTTTTCACTTTTGCAATAGATTTTCAACGAGAAAAGTAGTGTGGAAATGGTTGAAAAGTAGACGGAAAATGGCTCGAGAACATCGAAATGAACACAACGCAACGGCTATTGTCCAGCAGAAATAAGCTAGCCAGCTCGGCTAATGCACGCTTTTCTCAGTCGATTTCAGGATCGTCAACCTATGCAGGGCTCATGTCGTTCCAGCAATATCATCCACTGATCCTATATTCTTCCTTAGTGATGTTCTACTCTTCAGAAGCGTGTTCACATGCAAATGCGAAATCGTTTTCAAAGTCGGAGAAGGGCAAAACTAGTAACTAATTCAATAGTGAGGAATTCTTGTAGTTGTAATAATAGATGTAACGTTCTTAAGAAATTTATATTTCTCCTCTCGGAGTGAAATGATGTGAATTGGCAAAATACAAGCATTTGCATAATTAATTGAATACTATAGGTGGTGTTTTGCTCCTTCACAATAAATTAATATAAATGAGTCGCATTCTTACTGAAAGTATATGTAAAAATAGTTGGATAGAGTTGCATCATTTGCATATATGTTTCCTTATTCAGTAGGTTCCAGAGCTACTGTTAGCGAGTGATCTGTTATGATCTTGTGATCTCAGTAATCGTTGTGATCTTCATTTCTTTAATAAGTTGTATTACTTACAATTGCGTTGATCTTGATGTGATGCGGATTATAATCTCCTCATGTCCTCAGGGTTGTAGTCGAGCATACAAATAGCCTGCTTGCTAATCACTGTGTGTGTGTGTGTGTTTCTAATCGTCTCATATTTATTGCGGTCTCGTAGTAAGCGATCTTCGTTACTTCATTGAGGTTCTTCACACGTCACAAACTATCGCAGCTACAAGTATTTCTTTACTGCTTTTTTATTCAGAATGTTCTTATATCATTTGCATAACGATGAACAAATTACTACTTAACCCCTATGAAAGTGCATCGTTTTGATATTTTACCTTTTTGCGGTGTCTATTTGATATTTATTGCGGTATATTAAGGTCGAATTCCATTAATTAGCATAAATGAATTTAATTGTTGAATTAATTGAGAAAATGTAATCAATCTGATGCTTAACAAACTAAGAATCCGTAGATTATAGAATCGATATCGAGTGATGTTGAGCAATTACTGTTTGAACTTTTAATTTGATATCCCTACAAATTCGATGACGAGCTACAAAAGTGCTTTTTGTTCGAAAGTTCATCGTTGCGTGATGTTTGAGAGTATATCGTAGCTAAAACATAGCATTTAGGTTTTTTTAAATCTCATGAAGAATTTGCTGAAAATTTTTGTGGACTCTGGCTATATTATAATATTCCCACTTGGATATTATCCTGCATAAACTATAAATATTTGGCTATTTGCGTTATAAAAACGATTTTATTCAATGAGCCCATTGAGACGGTAGAAAAACTTCCACCATTCTGAAGGATCAAAAATTTATTCACTTCACATTTCTGGCCATATCAACAAGTTGTTGAAGTTGCTACGAAAGTTATAGGAACTCATAAATGATGTCGTTCGAAACACCTCACTAATAGCCGTCAAATGCTGCAGCCACATCAGTAGATAAAATTTTCTGTAGAATCAGTCCACAGCAAGGAAAGCTCATTGATGTCGACTTTAAGAATCAGATTCGGGAAATTTGCTTTGATTCCTAAAGAAGCACATTCAGCTACCGATCATGTCGCAATCACTCTTCATGAGTAGAAACTGAGATTTTCCGAAGCATCTCCTAGACCACAAATTATATGAATCTATTCATTTGGCATTTGTTGCATTTATTGCAGAGACGAAACTAATTTATGCTGAAATATATCAATGCAATCAATCACAATCATCACCATTGGAAACTCAAGGTAACCGACGCGGTCATAAAGCAGGCTATTTGTATGAATGTTTCGGTATACTAACCACCAAATCCTAAAGCTTAATAACCTCTAGCAAATTTTATTCCACTAATATGAGAATTTCTAAACTGCAAGAAATATTTTTCCGCTTTTACGCCATGGTCATAATTGTACCTCAAGCTTATCGAATTATGTTTTAAAAATCGAAAACCTTTTTAAAAAATTTTCGGCAAAAATTAATCACTTTTTGAGAGATATAGATTTTGAGCGAGGAAATTTCCTCGCGGAATTTTACACATATTGCTCTCAGGGCATTGTAGGCTTGATTTGTTTTCTGCTTCCTTCACAATTTTTTTCGATTTTCCAAATTCTCAACGAAAAGCTTACTTAGTCACAACACATTTATGACGTTAAACCTTGAATGATATTATTGACTGAGAGGAACTTATCTCATCGATGAACGATTTCAATGTTGACGTCATTTCTTTGATTTTAATGGGAACAACGGTATATAATAGAAGTTTACCTATCTATTAATAACTCAGATAGTTGGGCGCCTTTTATTCTTATTTGGAGCATTGATTGAGGTTTAAGCAAAGTTACTACTTAATTATTAAGTTTTCATTTAATTTAAAATGGCACGATGAAGATGCTGTAAAATTGGGGTTTTTTTTTCATTCCATGGGGAATATGGAAATTGGTCACTGAAGGAATCTATTAAGAGAGTGGCTTCAGCGTTATGCAACCTTCGCCGAAGCGCTGTGGGAAATGGCGTTTGAATTCGATCTCTTCTCGTACCACTGTCTCACCTATCGAATCTTGCGTTTTACCAAGGAAGAAGACAACTGATAAGGAAACTTCACTAAGCTTTTTCCTCGAGGTAAGTTTACCTAGACTTACAAGCATCATGATTCATTATGACTTATGGGATATTGTAGAGATTCTTAAAATTCATACCTTGATTATAATTTCGTATCTTTAGCAAATTCCAAAAATCCGACTCCGCTATTAGCAGATGTGCATAGTGATGTCAACCACGATTAATAGATGTAACACTGATATGAAAACACATCTGCACTTTAAACTTTACGCATAATCTTCGTGAAGTTCGAAGATTTTATACAACTGATCGAGAGTGATTATATAGTATTGTAATGAAGCGTTTTCTTATGCTCATCCTTATCACAACTCATTTTAAGATATTCGAATTGTTGTTTGTATAGTTCGTTATTGTTTAGTTAAAAATGTTGATTTGCAAAAGAATCTATAGAGATTCGCAGTTTGTGAAATTATTTCAGACAATATTTCCGTTTCTTCTAGCCGGTTGTGGAATGGTTGGTGCAGGAATTTTATTCGATATTGCGCAAGAATGGTCATTCTTCAAGCATATACCTCAAGCGGTAATGTTGCTACCAGCATTGCTCGGATTGAAGGGAAATGTCGAGATGACGCTAGCATCACGCCTATCCACACAGGCATGTTATAAATCAAGAGGAATTTCAACGAATACCACTACTACATCATTACATTACTTGCTATTTGAAATATAGTTCGGCTGACATTTAAAATCCATTTAATTAGAGTGTAACGATTTAGTTTCGTTTATTTTCAGAACGTTTCTTCTTAATATGTGTGATTTTGTTATTTCTTTTCAGTTTTTTTGCATTCTGTTAACGAATTCATTGATAGGGCATTAAAACTTGTCCCACTTTTACAGATTCAGGAGTGCATTAAAACTTGTCCCACTTTTACAGATTCAGGAGCGAAACCTCATCAACAACGTTCTTTTCGACCTTTTCAACAAGTGAGACAAGTAATTAAGTTTACTCCTTAGCAAAACGAAAGCACTGCAAACATTCAGGCAACCTAGCACTTTAGTTCAATCTTAGTACATCTGCTCGAACGTTAACAGAAAAGGCGACGACGTTCATCGAGAGAAAAGTTTGAAATGTAAGCAGCAACTAGTATCCCCTCCTACCCACTACTCTTCCCCTTATTCTCCCCGATTTCTGAAATTTAGAAATGCCTTTACTGGGAGAAACATTCATATTTGATAGGGAATAGAATAACAGACGTTGAAAAGTATAGAAGGAAAATGTGAAACCTTTCAAATACGACTATACCTCAACAAACCGTCTATAGAATAACGTGTAAATAGTGAGTATTTAATGAACGATCCCATCGAGATAACACATCACTTAGCGCATTGTGATATAATTTGGTGTTTCAGGCAAATCTTGGTGAAATGGCATCACGTCATCAGCAAATACATATTGCATGCAGTAATCTTGCGCTTATTCAGGCACAGGCTATCATCGTTTCACTATTCGCTGCCATTGTAGCGATCGTTGCGTACGGTGCTGAGACTGGCAAGGTGAATATATGTATTAATGGAATTAAGCTTCATAAATCTGCAGTAAGATTTTTATGTCCCAGGTTATAACCTAATACCACGTAGTGTAAATACTTGTGCTTTGCTATGAGGATTGGTAGAGGCTGTTGCATCACATGCAATTGCATGGCGTTGAATGAGGTGCTTCGATGCCTGCAGGTTTAATAGTGAATGTTTTAGTGGCAGCCGGAAAGCTCGATCTTACTTTGCTTGACCTCTGTGGCAACTGCTTCGATGACATCATTGCTTTTGGGATTGATTATGATTGGCGTGGTGATTGTAGCATCGAGAGTGGATCTTAATCCAGACAATATCACCACACCAATTGCTGCATCACTTGGTGATATAACTGCACTTATAATTATGGTTAGTTGTATCATTCTTAGAATAACGCATATTTCACATAATCGCATTCAATGAAATAATGATAGAAATGGAAATTTTTGTTGCTAATGTGTGTGGCGCCATAGTCAGAACAGTATTTCGTAGTGGAAAGATGGGAATTTTTCAAAGGGAGTAACTATAAACATGTGCCAAAAGTCATTCATTCTCTCTCTTCACCCATCCTACTCCCCTCCCCCCTTCTCCGCTCTCTTTTCGCCTATTCGACTTTGGACTTTGAACTAGTGCTGCTGCTTTTTCAGAAATTCTTCAGTAGCCATTCTGTTTTTTTTTTTTTTTGGATTCTTCAGAGTGATTTCTCTTGCAGTTGAGTTAGCTTTAAAAAAAACCTATTTTTATTAATACAGCAAGAAATTTTCCATAAGGGGATCGAAATGTTTTAGAAACGTCGCTTGCTATTCTACAAAACCTTCGACTAAAGAGATCTCTTTAATAACACGCGTTTCATCTATAAAAGCGAGTGACAGGAGCCGAAATTTTGAGCCAAAGATTTCTTTTTCTTGCATCGGTTCCGTTATTCCAAAAGTTTACTTATTCAGCAGGCTATGGGAAATAAAGTTAACTGAAATTTATGGAATTATAGAGTCAACCGCGCTATCTACAGTGTTAATATGCATTGGTTTTTTTAATGATTTACGTGAATATCTTCTCAAATGTGGTTTTGATTGCGAAATAAAACTGCCACTATCGTTTGATAATGATTGAGGTTTCTTTCAACAAATTATTAGAAAAAGTTGTCCCTTTTCCAAAAAAAAATATAGGTGTCAAAGGCAGCAGATATGATTTTAATGTTTCATTTCTTTGCAACATTTAAGAGATTTAGATACGATCATGTTGCATATTCTTAAATAATTTTATGCCTTCATATTATACTAACGATTACAATAAGAAAAGGCGCATATATTTTCGTGAAGAATATTGATTTTGGATTCTCTACGATACTATAAAATATTTTGAGATGATGCTTATACCTTCTGATTGTATTTTTATATGCAGATTAGTGTTGGCAGCCTACTGCTTCGCGTTCAGCATGAGTTTGAAGTGGATTGCGCTATGTTAGCTATCTGGTCGTTGGCGTCGATTTTTTTTATTTGGATCGCATCGAAAGATAGATCAGCTGTGGATGTTCTCAAAAACGGCTGGTATGCTATATTTACTGCAATGCTTATCAGCAGGTTAGCGCATTTTATGTGAGAGAATTCATGCAAATCTGAGCATGAAACTAATTTTTGAATTTGGAATCTTGTATTAGCTTATTTATATGACTATCAATGAGGCACTATCTTACTGAACGTTATACCTTTCCAATATGTGCACCTTATGTATCATTTTAAGTGATAACCATTCTGGGAAGTTTCCGCATAAGGATGCATTTCTTATTGACGTGCCTAGAAGCACAAAATTGCCATCGTGATTCACCGATTACTCCTCATGTCTTCAATAAATATTAAAAACATGAGCTCAACGAAGCTGTCTGATTGTATGTTTTACTAGTAAGAATTAGAGAAACGACAGTTCATCTATTACAACCTTCTTCGATAGGAACGATCACGCTGGATTAAGTTACGTTTGCAGTTGTGCCGGTCATGTTCTAAAGACAACAGTGAGCGTGTTCCCTGCTGTAGCCTCATTCCAGCCGGTTGTCAATGGTACGTCGATTTCATCATCGTGCTCTTTCTTTTTTTTTTTTAATATCGTTGAGGCACAAGCTATCTCAGCGCTGCGTTACATCTTCCATCTTATCTAATTGTCTTGTTCTCAGTAATGTTGCAATAATTCACGTTGCTTCTTGGGCATCAGAAAAAGTCTTCAGAATTTCACCTTTATTAACTCTGTTGGAAAATCATTTCTATGTGCTCTCACTGATTTCCAGGAGCTGGTGGCAATCTGGTTGCGATCCAGGCAAGCCGAATTAGTACTGAGTTGCATAAATTTGGGAAGCTTGGCACCCTTCCTGATAACCCTCTATCATATTTCATCAACCCCATAAGGTCATTCTTCGCAAAAGGTTAGCGTCATTCTGCTTAAGTCCTCTAAGCTTCATCGAAATCTCTTGCTCGATTCTTCGGCGATGACGTCGACTGAGTTCGAAGTGGGGAAAACCATTTTTTTTCAGACTCGGATGGGTTTTGCTTATGGTCTTTCATCTTGTTCGCTATGTTTTCAACCGAGTTGGACAAATGGGCCAATCTCACAGAACTGTTTATATGCAAAAGTTAACGATAACTTATTTAAAAGAGTGGAAAAAGAATATGATTTCAAGTTTATTAGGAATATTTTTGATTGCATTCTTGAACTAGCAATTTTCTTTTTTTTAGATCTATTGAGGGAGAAAGAAAATGTTCAGGTTCGGAGGCGCAAGCGGCAAGAATTCTAGTCTTATTGATATTACCGGGACATGCCGTATTTATGACGATTATCTTTATGAGTGTCGAAAGTGCACCTGTATCGATTCCTTTTGTTACTGCTTATATCCTTGTCGCATTAATACAGGTAACTGTTATTCAGAAAATGCAAGGGATTTTTTTTTTTCATAATGAGAATATTGCATATATGCTCTTTAGATCTATAAAAAACCATGATCATTTTATTTGCAGAAGATTAAATATTTATAGGTATCATTAATTACAGGTGATTGTGTTGCTTTATCTATGTCAACTTATGGTACGTGCAATGTGGCGATACAAAGTTGATCCTGATAACAGTGCGATTCCAATTCTGACTGCACTTGGCGATTTACTTGGAACTGCACTTTTGGCCGCGGCTTTTGTTTGTCTTAACAAGCTGTCGGCTGTAAATATCAACGAGCATCGAACCCGATCCATGCCGAATATAACTTTTTCGTGATTATGTCATAAAAATTTAGAAGGCAACGGATAGCTTTAGATATATTCGAAAATAAAAATCATCAATGATTTCTTGAGGATAAAAATAACATTCGAAAATAATTCGCTATTTGAAGAAAGAAAGGAAAAAAGTTCGAATTTTCTCTAATATAGCACGAATTACTCGCTGAATTTCGAACGTTTCTCGTTGCGATATTAAAATCTGAGTGCCTTAAGCCATTTAACTTGATATTTATTCGCTGCTATTTTTGTGCATTCAGCAGTTTAATTAAGAATGTGATAGGTGTATTTGACAAGTTTGTAACTGTATGTAATATAAAAAAAAGAAAACAATGGAACACTGAAAAAGATGGGTCATAACATGTTTTTTTTCTTTCATTTATTAAGTTATTAAAGAGTGATTCATTTCCGTTTTAGTTTCGTCACGTATCAAAATTTGGGAGGAAAATATGTGAATTTTTCCGCTCCTCTAAAATAGGGGAACGGAAATTATTTTATCGGAAGTGAATTATTTTTCTTGAGTTATTGAAGGAAAAAATTTCTGTGCAATGCGAACACGAGTGTTTTGTTTAATAGTTCTGTAATATTAATTCTGTATTGATGACTTTGCACTATGCACTTTTCATTGGTTATCAAGATGATTCAATGATAAATAATATTAGTGGTTAGTTTCAGTGTCATAAGTTTTCTGCAAAGGTGAGAGTAACGTACGATCTAAATCATACAATGTTAAATGCAATAAGTTACAGTAGGGTTAGCTAAACAACCTCTCCCCTCCTCTCCCGCTCAAAAATGCCTTGGAGACCGGGTACCCAAATCGCCGTGATCATCCCGCAGTGATCATACTTCAGAAACTTCCTCACCCAAATCAAGTTTGAGACTTTGCATATTAGTTTACTATGCCGGAAATAAGCGACCACAAGGCGAAGTTTGCATATGCAAATGAGCCACCACCTCTGTGCATTAATAATTCATCCGGTACACAGTCATTGCGAACGAGGCAAAAGGTCATTTTGCGATATATATCCCTACCACTTTGAAGCTGTCGAAGAGATAGATACATACATACGCATACATACGATAAGGCAACGATGTGATTTTGTGAAAACGCCTAGAATGGTCGAACGAATAAAGGTTATACAAGGAAATTTTCCAACTGGTCGTCGATAGCGATTAAGCACCTAAATATCATCAAAAAGCTTTACATATTAAAAAAACATTTTATGCAACACAATAGAATAATCTCTGAAGAAGCGGTGGTTTGATCGACAACCATAATGAGCAAATTCAATTAGGAGAAGTCATCCAGTCAAATTTGACGATATGAATGCTCATAAAGGACAACACTAAAATAAGAGAGCAATTATAGAATATCGTAGTATAGCATAAAGAACAAAACAAGACCCGTTTAGCATCATATACATATATCCTTTTATTGTTCCGTTGTCCTTTGAGATTTCACCTATCTGCGGCAATGTTCGTTGATTTATCTTAAATACATGACCTCAGTTCCAGAAAACTACTGAGAATTTAACAGAGAGTACGGAAAGTATTATACTTGCAAGCAAGCATATGCACAGAAACGATCCATTTAGGAGAAAGATTTCACTAATCCCATTTTGTTTTTGGAAACTTAAAACATCCTGTATAATCGGATTCGCTTTGTGTTCTTTCTCTTCAGTTACTGGCCGAAGATCCGTGACCTTTAAGAAGACAAACAATTGTTTTCAATCCTTATGATTGAACAGTTCAAGGTTTTCGTTTAATAACGCATTCATTTTCCAAATTTTTTAGATCGCTGAGGAGATTTTTGACTCCACAGAAGAATACAAAAATGCCCATAGAGATTGGGGATTGAGGGAACAATGCAATGAAAATAAATTCATCTTTTTTCAACAAGGACAACAAGAATAATAAAACTCATTGATTACAAATAATCACCAAAACAATTCATCAAAACAAATGCGAAAGAAACGTTTCAATGATTGTAGTGGAATGAGATGTGTGGTAAAAAAAAGAAAAAAAAAACAAGAAAAGTGAAGAGAAAAGAAGATATAACATTAATCCGGCGACCCGAATGAATAGCAAAAAAAAAATTACGAGAAGGTGAAAGTATAATCACAGCATATAGGCGAAAAAACAGCCAGTTTCTTCGTCTTATAAGTTCAAATAGAATCGTTAAACGAGTCGTCGCTTTTTGAATTAACCCATAAAACCTTTTTTTTAATTAAACGGAGACATAGAATTCGCTTACGGCAACAAGATATTAAGAACGATGTGTTGAATAAATCAGAAATTTCACTATGACAACTGTTGAATCCGATAGAAGCTGACTGCAAAGCAAATCATTTAAAAAAAACGATATGACGGATTTTTAAATGTGATCACATTTTGAGATATGCCGGGATAGAAGAGTCGAGCAGTCTAATACGCTTCGAAACTACCTCTGCTGCGCAGCAAATCGATAGGCAAAGAAGATGAAAACTGCTAAAATAGGCCTCCTTGCTGACATGGTTGAACCGACGGCTGAAACATTCTTCATAGTCAGTTGGTATTTAAACAATAACAGTTGAGGATTCAATAGTAAATATTGGGCGTAAACCCAGCAGGGCGCATCAATGCCACTGTTGCAAAGGTTTTATAGCCTATCTTCTATGGTGTTCATGCGTTCCCTAAACACTTCCTTTTTCTAATAAATTCTACAATGACTACAAAACTTGAACGCCTTTGAAAACACTCGGAAAAGTTGCATAATGCGATTGATATGATGCCGTTAAGCTTTCAAGAAGAAAATCAAAGAGAAAAACTACTAGAAAGGAAAAATTACTCCACTTAAAACAAAAGGCACTCGTTTCTATCAGATAAAAGATTGAGTGTAGGAAGGAAATCTATTTGAAACGCAACACTGCTGAAGATATATGATAGCTCGAACAAAGAGGTAAGCAGGCGATGGTGTGTCTTGGAAGAAGGTCATATTCCGAAATGGGAAATAAAAAACTAACAGGAAGTCTCATCGACAAGATAATCCTGCCGATCTTCGACACTGTTTTCAACATTCTCCCTAGAATTTGCATCGCCGTTCCGCCTCCTTATTGGATCATCACCATATTTTTTCTGATTTTCTGATGAGACCCATCGTTGGGCTTGTCGATTTGAAGGGCTTTCCCATTCACCAGTTGACGAATCTCTCGTCCCATGTTCTCCCGTGATCATTCGTATGCTAGACTCCCTTCCATTATGCCGGCCTTCTGCTGAATGAATCGCCACCGACGCAGCCATACCCTGCAATAGCGATGTGGATTACACGATTAAATTGGTTCAATACAATGAGAGTGCAATATGGTTCAAGAATATGAGAAAATGTTTGTTCACTGCAACGATTTAATTTTAGGAAAGAATAAATAACGTTAAAGATGAGGAAGTTTTCGCTTCTACTCATCTAATGTTTTTCATAATTTTTGGGCCTCCCTGGAGGGGAACTTCCATGCTGGTACACTCGAAGACTTTTAGTGTTTTATGAGGAATGGTTAAATGTTAGTGTTTATTGACTGCTTTATTGCTAAAATTTCCCTCTTCCTCCCTTTTTAAAAAAGAAAAAAAAACGTTTTACGACTGAGACAAAAAAATTTTTGATGCATTAAGAGCATGCAAATTTGCATAATGCATACAAGATAATATTGAGAACAATTTGAAATTCGCGTAATGCTGCTAACAGACCAGTAATCTGTGTTCTTCTTAGTTTTAAGGTTCGAATTTATCATCAATTTTCAACTGCTAGATTTTTTTTTTAAAATTAAGCGATGAAAGAAAAAATTATATAAAACGAACATCATGATGGTCAGTCAACTGCACGAAAGGGAAATCACCCTCGGCGCCATCCCTTGCCAACTGCCTTACATACTCGAGACGATTCAGATCTAATCCATGTTTCGCAGCAAATAGTACTGATTCATCGATATTCGCACTATTTACCTAAATACAGTCAATAAAATAAATAGTCCAAGTAACGTCAACGAGACAACAAAAACTTAACAATGAAGCCTCCTCTCATTAAAGATAAGCCACTGATAAGCTACAGTGATTAGAAACGTCGAAATTAAGGATTTCATCGTTGGATCTCTCCGCTTCTTGGACACCAACAACAATACACCAGAATAAACAATGTTTTATGTATAAGTGAATTTTTTCAAGAAGAAAACCTCATTCGATATCTCGCCCAATGGTTTCTGCACTTCGGCATGACCCGATCGCTCATCGTGACTTCGTACTTCGGACTTCTCGTGAGGCCTGATGAGTTTGGGATTTACGTCTGAAAACAAGAAAATCACTTAAAGGATATTTTCGTGCCAAAGATTTATCGACTCAATTCCCATCAAAGCATGTATACACAAACAATAGACAACACGTATCTCCAACCTAATGTTTAGGGCTGTCATATGCAATAGAAGCCGTAAGGCCAAGTTCTCTGATTACCAAAGACGCAACGGCATTCTCATGTGTCCTAGATGGGATTTTGGGTCAAAATCTTTTCTGGAAGCATTTCACTGGCTTATGAACTGGTACTGATTACAGATATTATTCAAAAAGTAACGACTTAAAAAAAAGGCATTCAAAAAGGCACCCCTATAGCCGACTTCTGTAGAAGAAACAGAGACCGCTGATTCGTTAATTGGTCGGACATCAATACGTAGACGCAGATTATGCGACATGCATAGACCCCGTCGTGTATTATTCATCCCTTCTAATGAACCATTCGAAGTACCTTAAACATCAACTGCTTTAAACTAAACAGGCGTCAAAGATTGGTCATCGGTCACAAGCGGTCAACAATATAAGCGAACTTCCAAAATACTGAACAACACAACATTAACCGATGAATCCTATTATCTTCTCTTTCAGCTAATAACAGTGAATATTTGTGCTAGTGACCAATTTAGAAAGAAAAAGTGACCAGAAACTGAGAAAACAATGACATCAGTAAAATACAATGACCGGAACTAAAGCTGTTTTTTACGGTTCATCTTTATGTCATCAACAATAGAATATGAAATAAAATGAATATTGCGCAATTTTAAGAAGTACGGAAATAACTCACTGATAAAGTAATACGATCGGCCTGGTTGGTATTCGAATCCGTTGGGAAGTGGAGAAAATGGACGAAACACAATTCTGTGCGTTAAGGGGATTTTTCGCAGAGGTGAGTCACATACGAGAAACACTTGTGAACGACTATCCAACTCGCAATTCATGAATGACAAATCGGATACCTAAAATAATCCAAAACGATTAATATCAATAAATGATAAACACAAACAAAAATAACAAAAGTATTTCCACCGTATCTTGAACCTCCCCTAGGAAAAGCGATAAAAAGCTAAAATCAACGACTCGAATTTTCACTTAAGCGTCAATATTACATCAAAATTTAACATTCAGTTATATTGTCATTTCCGTATAGTGTTTTCACGATTTCATAAGATTTAATTGAATGCAAGCCTTATACCATTTTCATGAATGCATAAAATCTGAAGTTGGTTCAGCGATTACCTATTGAACAAAGTGTTTAATTTTGGCCAATAATTTTCAACATTAAATCACCATTCACTTAAGTGCTCGAACGATAAGATTTTTTATTAAGCGATTCAAACGAATGGAAAAACTCAAACTACACAATTGCCGTTTCTCTTTCGAAGTACACGAGATGAGAAAGCGAAAAGAAAATATCGAACCAGAAATCTTAAATAGGCTGAACATCAAGAATTTTCCCAAAGAGATATGCACTTTTCAACTGGAGGTAAAAATGACAATCCGTCTCTAGTGACAGCATAAAAAGCATCAAAAAGTCGGCGAGGGAAGCTGCTTAAGTAAAATCCATAGAGATGATCCATAAGAATGAAAGCAACGACAAAGTAGAATAAAAACATTTAAAACTTCTACTCACCTGATAAACGATAAGCCATTCCTTTTCAACGGAATGTTCCGAATTGCTATTATACGTTGGGCAAACAATATCCATAGTATCCATTGCATCTACTTCAATGAATGCTGCACCGAATCCAATTTCGCCTTTAGGCGGAAAACGAGTGCGATCAGTAAATCTAAAAATAGTAACTCATAGTAACTTAATAACATAGGTGCAAAATCCGAATCGCTTCCACTTCATATAGAGAATATTTTTTAAATAGAATATCTCTTCGAATTCAATATAGTATAAAATTGTGTTGTTACTTGTTATAGGCTCATCGATTCACATCGCAATGATTTCATAAAAGATCTTTAAATCAAGTATGTAACGAAGATAAGAAACAACATTTAGGAATTACGCTGATAAAGGATATGAAAATTAAAATAAATAATTTATATTCGATTGAAAAACACAGGAAAATATGTTTTAAGTCCAAATTCTGCACTATTTATTTGCAACATTTCAATATGAAATTCTTTTCGAGTTCCTCTTATAAAGTATTCATTGTTATCAATTTTGGAATACTCCCTATAGCCGAGAACGAATGAATGTGTTTACGCGGCAGACGATCGAACAAACACACTTATCCTTTATTGGACTATCGAAAAATTGGATCCTATAGAGACAATTTTCGAGGAAACCGTTCCGATGAGAATATAATGAACTGCCAGTCGATAACAAACACATTTAAGGATGTACTACGAGCAATTTATTGAAAGGATGCTATTCGTTTATTCTATACACAAATAAATAGAAATAACGAACGTTTAGAAGACAAAATGAATTTGATCGCTGTTTATCATTCAATAATTTTCTTTCCATCATAGAACCCCTTTCATTATATCCTTAGAAAGTTATGAGGTAACAATGCGCGAAAAATTATTACTTTCAATAGAAAGAAGGAGAAGAAGAATGTTTCATATTCAGCAGATCAAAAGAATATATAAAGAACTAAGGATATATCAGGGTCCATAACTGTTTGATGACAGTAGTTGAGCAAGCAAACGAAAAAATTTCAACATGCTTTCACAACTAGTCCCGAGGACTTTCATTACCGCTGAATTTACATTGCTATTCGAGTTGCCTCCGTAAGCGCTATACCTAAACAACCATTTATGAATGCGTTAGCAGCCAGATTCTTGTGTTCCGTTGTAAGTAAAAAAGACAATAGAAAGCTTTCGTGAGGATGACTGCTTTTTCGATTCGGCGATGCAATTAAACAACCACTGATCGCATTTCATGCTCTGTCGCATTTTGAATTGGCACCACTCTCTATGCACACAACGACGTTCACTTGTAGTGTTAAGTAGCGGTAGTCTTTTTTTTTTCCACACTCTTGCCTCCTTTCTTGAATATCTTCAGCGAGTATGAGAGGATTAAGCAGTTTGCCGCAAAACAAGACCTCTTAATGCGCTGACCGGAAGCGGCGAATATCAAAGAGTTCTACATGCGGCAATATCTGACTCTTAGATGCATCACAATCGACGTAATCATAGGGCCGTTGCCCTCACATAGACCCCCCTATTCCTCCGTATATTGCATCGACCATTTGACACGGAACGGGAAAACACTACCAGCAACTACAGTTAAAAAGCAAACGCATATTTATGAGAAGTTCACGGTCTAAACTCATAGATACGGCGGAAATGAAGATCCAGAAAAGAAGTATGGATTGGTGCTATTGATAGACAAACAGCTGCCACGAGGAAAAGAAACCTATGCAGAAAAGAAGATGGCGCGTGAATTGCATTTCATTCTATGGATACATACTACCTATGGAACCAAGGGATAAACTCTATCGTTTCGGAAGTAGAATACAGAATTGCCTACTGCCATAGATGAATTGTTTGTTAGCCCATTATGATCGACAACTAAACGCTTATAAGCTTCACTGAAAATTCGCAACGCATTGAGGCGATAATCAAACTTTAGTACACATGATTTGTTGATTTGCTTTCTGAGATGAATGCATAAACGATGGCGCAAATCACTTAGAGTAGAGCCTGTATGTAATTAAAACGAGTAAAATACCTCTAAATACTCCACAACGAACTTCAGTTTCTACATGATGAAGTGCATCTAGTATTAACATGACACCCTCCTCATCAAAGGATGGACATACCAGATTTGCAAAAATTATGAAGTGATTATTTCGCAACAAGCTCATTATGCTAGATTTTAGATGATGTCAACGAAGTTATTGAAGATGAATATTTAAGCGTATAACTTTGAGTTGATTTCGATTAGTCGGTTCAAATTTCTTTCCACCAAATCAATTTATATCGCAACACTTCATATGACCATTAAACGTCAATGATGCATATCGTTTAGATGAAACATACTAGCATTCCAGTAGCAAAGGAATTTTCATCAGGAAAGTTCCCGCTTCCGATTCCTATAAAACACAAATCATTGCCATTTGGCCTTTTCTGCAGCGATAACAACAAACATGTCACTCCATAATTGGATGAGTACTATATAGAGGGCAACTTAACAAAGAGTTGAATTGAATGAGTGGTGAAATTAGATAATTGGATAAGCGTTAAGAACAGCTGCAAACTATCGGCAGTAATTATTGCAGCGAAGAGGGGGGCAAATATAAGCACACAAATCGACTTGGTGTTCACCTGCAAATGCGCAATTCACCCCTCATTCAGGCAAATTGACTAATTGCTGTCCTGTCCTCTCACTAGCGTGGGACGCTTAACTGATTTGAGCAAATGAGGCATACACCCTATACATGTGCTACTTTCACACGTTCACTGCCTCATTTATAAGTGCTAAGCATGCAAATTAGACATAAATTTTCTATGATCCAATCGATGAGTTATTCGATCTCTTTCTCCCCACCCCCCCCCTCTCTATTTTCACTCGTTGATGCTTCAACTCGAAAACATCGACGAGAATTGCTCTTCGGCAAACAACTACCTTCAGTGATATAAAATGAGGCGAATATTTGTAAGGTGATCCACCGAAAGTGGAATCGAGTAAATAGGAGATTGTTTAGATGTGCAATTTGTTGTTTGAATAAGAGCATATATAAACTGTTGCCTCATCATCGTTTAGATCAAAGAAAGCGACAACGTAACAATTACGGGAATATCAACTCTTCAAGCAAAATGAACACAACCGATCGCCCTCTTTGTGGCATCAATCGAGACATATGTGTGTGGCCAACACTCGTTCAATTCCCAGCCTTTGTCTTCAGTAAAGAAAGATCGGCGGCAACTATTAGAGATTACTGTTGTGCACCTCATCTACGATATCTTCCTTACCTCATTCGGCTAAAGCAATAACAACTAGAATGAAGTGAAGCTTAGATTTGATGCAAGAAGAGGTATTAGATAACCATCGCCCTCTGTTTTTTAAACATTTTGATTGTCCATCTAATTGGGTATTCGATTCAAACACTTCATTCGACTGCGTCTTCAGTTGGCCTAGTTAATTCATCCATTGTTCACCTTCTTTGACTTTCCTATCTTTTTCGAATTTAATGAGCAGATTCATGCAAACGAGCAAATTTTGAGTTCACTTATGTGTTCTCCTATTCAGTTCATCGTTGTTCTCCTATCTTTGGGTTTCGAATTCAGTGAGCAAAAAACAACACTTATGTATCCATGATTCTACCAAAAAGCATGCAAATCCTGAAAGCACATCGTTGAAATCCTGAGCCAGTTTTATGACCGCAAAATTGCGGAAAACGTTTTCACAATACCAAAAAAATTGATAAGATCATTTCGAGCCATAGGAAAAAATACAACTTGAAAACGTTAAAAGGCGCAACACTTCGTTTTTCAGAGATCTATTTATAAGCTGAAGAAATGTTTGACTTCATTCTGCGAATGATTTAAACAAACTGCAAAACGCTGCAATCGGGTAAATTGAGTCAATTATATAAGCAGAAAACGACACATGTAGAACTCTCAAATTTCAGGATGTATGCAACAGCGCTCAAATTTCGAGAAATCATACAGAAGGAACTAAATTGGAATCATTTTCCATAGTGAAAGGTCATAATGACCTATAACCATACGGTGGGATGTTCGGACGGCAACACATATTCGAGCTGTTCCTTTGCGAAAGCAAAATATACATAAGGCGCCGACCATAATGACTACAAATCATTTGAATAGGCGCCTTTACGCACAATAGTGGCAAATATGGATAATAAATAAAAATTGGTGCGGCATTCTTTGCAACTCAACATTTCACTAGAAAAAATATTCACACAAAAAAAGTTCCCATCCTCTAGTCGGCCACTAAACATTGGCAATCAATTGTTGACCTTTGCATTATGTGAACTCATTCACTCCTCGACCATCATGGAAGATCGCTGATTGCAATAAACCCAATCATGCTCGTTTAATGATCCACTAAATTTTAGGATCAGTTATAACTGTCACCTGTATAAGTTTGTCCTGAAAGAAACAATTATATGACTTTGATCTTTTTCAAAATGTCACAATCTAATACGATTGAGTATGACGAAATCATTTTATTCTGATCTATCGTAAGTACTGCGGTCTGAATTATTTTAAGAACCATAAAATACTCCAGTTAGCTGGTCAAGAGAATAAAAGAAATTTGGGCAAATGGAGGGATGATAATATTTTAAACTGTCGTCTTGAATATTAACATCCATGCGTAAAAAATTTACATAATAAAGATGACAACAAGAAATATATAAGGTGTAAGATGTATAGAAACTTGCAATAGCGGCTGCACATGCTTTTAACGGTGACGAACTGAGAGGCGAAAAAAGAGAAAAAGTATGACAAAAATTTTTTTTTTAAATTTATTATTCTTTGTTACATCTATTTTCACTACTAACTTCAATGATCTAGGTTAACTCCTTGTCCCTTACTAACTTCAATGATCTAGGTTAACTCCTTGTCCCTTACTATGAACGTTGAAAATTTGTCAACGGTTCCTTTACCCCTCCCCTTTCCTACCCGCCGCTTATTATAACTTGATGAAACATTCACATAATGAAGCCCGCTAACTAGCCGAGATATGAAACATTGATTGATTGCAATAACACATGTTAGCAACGGCAAAGATAAATGTACTACATGTCACTGAGAAGATGTAATTACTTAATTGAATCGCACATATTGTGGATATCTCAACATCAAAGCTCCGATTATTACATTACGAAGAACTTCATTCTACGGCAGACGACTTATACGGACAGAGGGAATTACGTCCTCGCAAATAATAAATGGATCCTCTCTGATTGGGAAACATTCTCCATTTCTTTTGCATAAAATTTTTTCCATTTATCAAAAAAAAAAAAATTGAGATTATCCATGTTATACCAAGTTACTAGCATTTCCGACAAAACAATTAAATCGATTGCAGCAAGATTGAATGTTAATTACAAATGCTGCA
The DNA here is from genome assembly GCA_006503575.1 of Baylisascaris schroederi. NCBI lineage: Eukaryota > Metazoa > Nematoda > Chromadorea > Rhabditida > Ascarididae > Baylisascaris > Baylisascaris schroederi. The sequence goes on along the minus strand of QEWY01000073.1, from coordinate 481,244 downwards.
GTTAAAATTGTGCCTCCGTCAAGAACACAAAAGCAAACGATTATGGAAAAGGTTGGCCATAATATTGGGCTGTGTCCTCGACGACCCCGACAATTCACAAGCGAAATAAAGGGCAACGCAAATTTGCTGTCTGACCCAAGTGGTTCTCTCATAGTTGAGAACAATGCAGCTCCCTAAGCAAACTTACGATGAGTGAAGAGCTAGCTGTCTTACTGGAAACGTCGTTCAGCATATCAAACAACCTAGTCCACTGCTAAGAAAATATTTGGAATAAATCAAACTGACACAGCAACTACTCAGCTCACTTGTGGTTGTTGATTTATATATGCAAGCATTTAATTTTATATAGATATATATATATATGTATATATATATATATATATATTCTACGCACGTATGCATTAGCATATACATATACATTAATTCGGAGCTACTAAAAGTAAAACATATGAAGCTCTAGGTACGAATCACATTTGCAGCGAAAGCCCTCAGTAATTTTCTATTCATTCACATCACCTGCAAATTGAACAACTTCACGTGCTGTTGTGCTTTATTGCAAAAGCATCACGCATACATATTAGATTTTCACACCCTATGCGAGCATTATTAATCCTTTCATTGCGCAATGAACGTTGCCCGTGGTCGCGCCAGGTTGATCTCCGTTGTCACTTCAGAGAATCGAAAAACAAATCGAACGGAAGCACAGCCCGTTCCCTCGGATGGCGTGCAATTTGCATATTTGTTCACGCATAAACATCAACATGGCCTATGTGTGTGACGCAATGTTCAACACGGCAAACAGTCAATTAGTTGTAAGCTCGTCAAGATATCAGCATATTGATCGATTGAGATTACGAAAGAGACCTCGGTGACAATCTAAGCCAAAATGGGCGATGAGGGAAGATCGCCCCTACGAACATCAACCATTAAACTCATTCGTCGCAAAAAAGAATCGGCAGCACAGAGGATTGTTAGTAAGAGAAATTAAAAAGCACCTAAATGTTCTTTTCTTTAGCAATTAAACAAAGAATTTGCAAGAAAGCAATTGGTTATAGGTCGATATGAGATTTGAATGACCTCTTCTACTATTCGCCCATTTTTCCTAGCTGGACTTCATATGCGCCCTAAAAAATAATGACTTTGAAATTACAGACACATGACCATTGAGAGTTGCGGCCAATTATGGCCAATATGGCCTAGAAAAGCACCTGTGAGAATCTATTCACATGCTCTACTCCCACAGTGTTAGATATTTGAGCATGAGCTTAACCCTTACAAGATGTAATCGTGCTAATGTATGAGGCGCTCATCGAACAGCGTCGATTACGTTGAGCGCTTTTGCCACGCGCAATTACTCTATGAGATTTATGCAAATTGCTGAGCAGCATTGCAAGCTCTAATCCTAGAAGGCTTAATGCGTTCATTGCTTCTCCCCGGCGGCAACAAATCGCTCGTATATACACATGACGTCTCACGTGCTATCATTGCTAAGCCGTAAGCTCAGCAATCATCAATCCCCATAATTGCACGTCTATCGAGTGTTGAATAACCGATCCAGGCGATATGAAACGTTGGATAACGAGCATAAATTCTGTTGATTCCCCGCTACCAAAATGTAAAAACAATAATTTCGATTCGTCGCATCGATTTCTTTAAGAATTTATTTAGACGTACAAGGAATTCCAGAATACTGCAAGCAAAATATTCGTCCCGACATCATGACCTTCTCGAAAGATACAACAACACAGTTGAACACTGAATTCGAAAATATTCATTCAATGGCTGAACATTGAATTATGACAATACTTAATGCTTAGATCACTGTATCCTTCTGTCTAAAAAACTACGATATTTTATTCGAAGGATTTTGAAATAAAAAAAAGAGTTGATTTCTATGCAATTACTATGCACTTGTAGCCATCAAATTAGCATACGGTGTTCATGACGATATGAGGACGCCCTTCACGATGAAGGTGAATGTCACATCGAATATTCGATCCTAATCGATCTTTGCATATGATCTATGCCAATCAAACGATGATGTGCAAATCCTTCATGACGTATATCGCCAATTACATATTCAAAGATGCAGCGATCCTTTACGAGATGTACTTGAATCACTTTTCACTGAGCACGATGCATTCCCAACGTATATCTTGCATATTTATTTATTCTTTCTCATAAAATGCAAAAAATAGTTGATTCATCCTCAAAAAGTTAAGAGATTCAAATGGACATAATTGATGAGATGATACTACGGGCTTGGTACCGTGATAAATTGAAGGTAAGATAAGCTCTAAAGAAAAATTCAGCAAATAAGCTCTAAAATATTATCTGAGTAACAATCTATATAACATTTTTCTACTGTGGAAACGATTGTCGATGCGGATAAAATGTTAACGCCCCCTTCAAAAGTCTATTACTATATAAAAAGCTTTGGCAAGAGGTTTTTTCAGCATAAAATCATTCCAATATTGAGTCTATTCAGCTATCCAATATTGAGTCTATTCAGAAAAATTGCACAGATCAAATAGTTTAGAAATTCTATGCAAATTAAATATTTATTTAAGGAAACATGTTTTTTGATGATATATAGATTAGCTACAGAACTACCCTACAAGCCAAAGTGATACGGTAATAATGATTTACGAGCGTCGAGACGACAAGAACAAACGGAAAAGCTTTCAAATGACTCTAATGAAGGCAATAACGCTGCTGCAACATCATGACATATCCACCACAATATGCATAATGTGAGATCGCATAAACTAGAAGCGTTAAAATAACGCTAATTTCTGCAATTACTGTCAAATAGCACTTCAATGTGTTCTCTTCGTTTCAACTTACCATTCACCTCTCCAATCGCAAGAAATTTCTCATATTCAAAAATGGAGTTTTCTTATGTGGGTTCTTTATCATTGCAATTCGGTTTTTTATTGTTTTTATTTTTGTTTTTTATCACATCACATATTTATCACTAATTTTTTTGCCCGAATTTTTGAAAAGCTAACAAATATTCAAAATGAGCACGACAAATGAATGCTCGAAGCATAAAAATGAGTTGGATTTCAATCGAACAATGCTGTACTTAGTAGGGCACACCACATAAGGGAAAATTCAATTTTCTGCATGCAAATATATAAGCAGCCATCCAACATCAGCGATGGGTTATTCCGGAATCAGATCCTGTACTCATTCATCCACATATTTGATATGCTCGCATTATTTTTAACAGGCATGTCACAAGATACGGCGATGCAACTATCGATTCAGCTCTCGTCAATAATGCAACGGAATTTCTGGAAATGTCTGATTCCACAATCGCTCATCAAAGCTCAACACTTGACAGGTTGTATGGAAGTGGGTCTTTTCGTTGGCTTAAGTTGACAGACTTCCTATGAGCACCCACCTGCCAACTAGGATCCGTTCAATTAAGCGATCATTCATCGTTATTGAATGGCGATTTGACGATTCACAATGGAACCTTTCAAAAATAGCGAATGGAAACGACCGTAATGTGTACATAGCGATCGCTATTCCAATTTGCCAAACGCGCTACTATTTTATAAAATAATGAATTTCTTCGCGAATATTTTCTAATATGCAAATTTCAAACGCGTGCTGCATTCAATATAAACGAATCCAAAAAGACCACTAACGTAATAAAATTTTTTTGCGGTTGGATTTTGTATATAACAATGGCAATAACTTTGTGATCAATATCCTTCAACAGTTCTCTTCCAGAAAATTCAGAGACACTCATCCAGAAGCGAATTCTCCGAATTCGGCATTAAAACGTATGTCGGCCAAACGCAAGGAAGAATAGACATGATTCAAGAACAATAAAATGCCCATTAAAACGTAATACCCATTCTGCGTGTTCCATCACTTCCGTTTCGAATAATATTACAGATCACTGCATCCTTCGCATTCCTTTCTTTCTGTATCCGTCACCATGGACAAATCAGACTGGAAAATTTTACGTTCAAATGTGACTGCACAAAATTGAAATTTACAGTAGAAAGCACGCTTTATTGATTTCGTCAACGAGTCCCCTCGTTCGACATTCCAATAACCGCCCAAAAAATAGCGGAAGGAAACGATTTCTTTAGGTGCGGAGACACTAAAGAAAAGAGGGGGATACATTGAAGTCACATTAAAAGAATGCGCCGATCGGCAAATGGCTCCAAACAAAGAGTAAAACGTGGATGACCGATAGAAATCAGCATCCACAAAAAAATGACGCCCAATTTGGCGCACTTACAGAAGCAGATGGGGCGTCAAATTAGCGTGCTTATCACTTGCGGCGATCAAACAAAACGTTATCAACGTCACACCAACAAAAATTACTTCTAACCTTTACTTAATTTATCCACTCTTCTGCTCTGCTAACAGACGGTCGCCTTTTATATAAAGTAAATGGTGAATTTTCTCCCAACAGCTAGAATTATAGGGTACTGTATATGCGATGCAATGCGAAGAGTGAATAATTGTGTTGGCCGCACTGATGAAAATTGAACAATAGTTTCAGAGCACTTAGTTCCTTCTTCTTTAATATTCCATCAAGGAGATGAAGGAACTAGATTTAAAGTCGATCCTGCTATGCATAGAAAGGTTACCCTATGCGTAACGCCATTTAAGGATTAAATTTGGAGGATTAAATCGAAGAAAGTGCGCATATAAAAATCCCATCAGGCGACCATAAATTCTTTCTATAGGAACGAAAAATAAAATAAACGTATATCAATTGTGTTACTTTATCATAATGTTAGCAAATCAGGAAACTAAACAACGGTAAATTAGCTTGGATGAATATTAGCAATACGATAGAAGAATGTGGTAATGATCAACAATACTCAAATGTTGGCAAGAGTTTAGTTGTGAACGTTGTTGTCATCGAGTTGAATAGATGCCGAGGTTAATCCATCGCTCAAACATGTCGCAGATGCCGCGAAATGATGCTTCAGAAGCTCTTCACCTCATATGAGTGACTGTTGAGTTGAGGCTACAATCCATTTGTGCCACTTCTTCTCCCAACTATATGTCATGCCGACATCATATATGAAATGCCGCACCTTTCTCTACGTTGCCTATACCATAGGTGAACTAAGCCTTCTTCTTTATATAAGGGCCTCACCTGTATATTACAATGTTGATTTCCCCATTCCATTCATTTTTGTTCTCTCAAAAATGATCATGAAACATCCACATTTCATTGCGTAATGTGATATCCACATAACGTAATTCTCAAAACTCATGAACGTCCGGTTTCATTGGTTAAACGATATAGAATGCGTTTGTCTCACTTCTGTTATGTCCACATCGAATTCGATTAAAACATATTAATATCGAGAAGAAGTACACTACCGTTAGCAGTGAGTCCTTGCACCATCCTCAAAATGTGTAATAAATGTTGCTCCCTTATCCACTATTATCTAGGCAAATTAATCTTGATTCGCTTCGGAAAAGTTAGAAAATCACTGACGTTCACATAGTGAATGCTTCACACCTTCAATTTTCTTCGTTATGAAGGAAGAAATTATTTTCCGCTACCTATGCAATCAATTGTCTATGCGTGAAATCACATCACAGCACCAACTAGCCCTTCTTCTGTTTAAATAAGTAACTCAAGAGGTGCCTCTCCAGTTAACTACCAGTTCCCAACGATATTGATAGAGAGTGCACAGTGGAAGCCGACCGTTTACTAAATGAAGTGTGAGGTCAATCATTCACGGGTACATTCGACAACAAGTGGACAGCTGTGTTTACTCACCTTGACACGAACAAGTTGACAGGTTTGCATGCACATAAGCCTTCTAATCAATCGTCGGAAGTCAACAATATGAGAGGCATGCTTCATATAGCCTCAAAGATACCGTTTAACTCATAGAACAAGTGGCATCTATTATTATATTTCCGCGTTAGAGCCATTCATTCATCGTACATCGAAATACGATTCCAAGGTGGTGGTGCTCAGCTCGTGGGCCATCTCGTAAGGCGCTCAGGTGTCATACAGCAAAAGGTCAGCTCCCTCTTATTGGAATGAATGCAACGTAAAAACAATTGTCCGACTTGTCACTCAGGATAACGAAAGTGAACGGATGCAAGAAGGCGATAATCAACGATGCCAAAGCGTTCCATTATAAGCAAAGATGGCTGTCGTCTCAATGAACTCATTTGAATAAAACATTGCGTTTCGTCAAACAAAGCCGAAATTCGCACACCGTCACCATTGAACAATGTGTATCGAACTGCATTCTTCATTTCAATATATAAACAATACTCTAACTTAACGTAGAGGAATTTTAAGTTAATGCTTATTACGTTGTTAAACACGACTCTACCAAGTTTTTGTAAATATATTTAGTCGAATTTTAAAGATTATTTATAAGGAAATATTTTCCATAATTCTCAAAATGATAACAATAAATCACTAACAATATTCTCATAATTAAGATTGCAACTTTAAAAAAAATCAGCGTTCATCTTAATAAGTAAACAGTATGGAAGAAAAATTTGCTTATCATCAACACATGCATAAGGAAGTAGGAATGACAACCGACGAAAAGCGTGAAAGATATTAGAATATTGATTTCATATTCACATCTAATCCATATATTTTAAGATGAATCAAGGATTTCAAAACTCATAAAAATTCAGACGTCATCACATCAGAAACAATTTTAGCGCAACAATAAAGCATCGATAATCTCCTCATTTGAGAAGTAAAAATGAAAGTCATTAGAAGACCTTGATTATAATTCGAGCACTCCAAGAATATAAACCTCATCTGAATGCATCTCAAAGTGCGTTGACCGTTTGATTCCTCTTTTATGATGCAAAATTGCAAACAAATCAGGTCTCACTCAACAGAATGGATCTATTTTTGTATAATCTAGAATGGGATTAGTCAATAAGAGTGGAAACAGGAAATCCGCCTTCAGTGGAGAGCATAAAAAGTGCCAAACCCAGCAGAACAAAGAGACCATCATCGGCTTACGTGTTTAGCACTGTCTAAAAATCTACACCCGCAACGCCATTGAATGATCGAATGAGGTTACTAATTAAGATAATGCATTGAGGCAAATACCAGATGATCCCTTTCACGTCCACTCGCTTACCCATATTCATTTTCTTTCCTCTTTTCTGTGCACCATTATATTTTTTAGCAACTCCCAACTGCTATACATTTTGGGAATTGTGTTGGTTAACTTCTCGTCAACCCTAAATACCATTCATTAACTTCGCATATCTTGACGCATATTACGTCACTTTAATTTCTCTACGTTACTCATTCATAAGGTTCTGACCTAAAATTTATGCATGCCGCACTTTGAAACAATGAAATATCCGGAATTATATCACGTCAGCATGATGCCGAAAGATTCATAACGAGACGTGGCGGCGACCTTCCTAAAAGGACGTTGAATCGACCATGCGAAATAATGCAATCGCTTATAGCGCATATATGAGATTCGTGCATAGGTGCACATAAGAAAGATTCGTGCAAGTTACACAAAGGTTGCGAGTTGAACGCGCTCTCGTATCGCCACATTTCATGCATCGTCTATTCCGTTCTTCCTTACACGATGGTACGTATCCGACACCATCATAACACATCCCCTCCATGCCATCTCCTATATTCATTCACATCTCTCGTTTTCTGATTTATCTATGCATACAGAACAAAGTCTTAAAACCTCGAACTGTACCCTGAATAAATTCGAGCATCCTCTTAACGTACAATTGAGAACCTATAATAGTGATGGAACTGCATCATTTCCTATTAGCACAACCATTTAGATGCTGCATACATTTGCGTTTCGCTCCCTTCGAGGACTTTATTGATGAGCGGAAGAGGTTGCACTTACACTATTGGTGCTTCTTTTGAGTCGCTATGCGTTTGCACGCTTTCACCGGTGTAGAGATATATGCACATGTGAGGCTAATTTCGTTATTTATTCACACAACGTGTGAAAACTTTAGTTAAGTGTTCGAACTAAACTTAGAAACTTTTCTGTACTTTAATTTTATTTATTTGATACTATATTGAGGTATAAGAAGTTGAATTACTTTTTATCCAGTAAATAACTCTTAGGTAAACATGCATCGTTTAAAATGTAGAAATTAAAGCGTTCACCGATGTGAACATTTCAGTTTTTACATTTTAACGATAGGATGATTCTCACACAAAACGCATTCATTCATTTCAACGTTAAATGCCACCGCAACCATATAAAAAAAAACGCAATATGCGCACCACTCAGATTTGAAATCAAGCTGCCAACTATTCATTTCTTCATCTCTCCAAACATTTTCAGATGAAGTAACTGGATATTTAATTTTTTGTTATTAGTAGCTATGAAGCAAATTGTCTAAGAGTTATCTGGTGCATCAATTATGCTTTAGAATACCGTTTCCGACAATCGCCATAAGTACCATATCTTTGTCCGATCGATTAACTTCAAAGAAGAAAAAAAGTAATGGAAAATATTTTCTATAAATTGACATGCAGTACCCAAGAAATTAGTAAAGAAAATAGCAAAGATTTTTTCTTTGCCGAAGCATTTGCGAACAAATTTATTTTCGATATAGCTTTGCCGAATATTTATTAGTGGCAAAACTTTCATGGTGATAAATTTCCATTTTTATAATGATAAAACCCCAATTTTTATAAGACTCTGTTTCCTGGAGACTTTAGATAGCTTTTTTCTTCATTGGCCATTTTCGATTTCTCAGGATAGAGAATGCTTTTCCACTCACATTAACTTATTGCTTTAATATAATTACTGCCATTTTCTCTATTTTTCAACGATTTCTTTACTTAGATTCTATACACGTTTTTGGAAGAAAAATTTGTTCGAAAATATATGCGATATCAGTGCTACAATGATAATAAGTTAATAAATACCAATAGTATCACTGGGAAATATTTCGAGACATTTAAAATATTACTCGAAATTAACAACACAAAAATAGATTGTCGATCGATCATCCCATGAAAAACCTTTATTTTAATGAAAAAAATAACCATCCAAACCCCTTGAGATATTCCCGCGCGCTTCTGACCGAATGGCACTTCGATAAGAATCCAAGAACGGTGCAAACGAACACAATCGCTGTTTATTAGAATACCAAAGCGAAATGAGCATAAGGGCAGATGATATCAGCGTTCTTTCAAGCAGCGAACAAAGGCAACCAATATATACATATAAGCATAAAGCTTGCAATCGGCATCATCAGAAGGCAAGTTGCATGTGCGCGATTCTCTAATTTATGACCTCATGAAGGGATTATCGGCGGTGAATAAACTATGCAAAGCGAATGAAACCTTTACAAAATGCGTTAATTAGAGGCTTTGATAAATGGCAACGCAGCCCTAAAAAGGCCAACATAAACGACCATAACGCTAAAACTAAGGCTTCGTTTTTGCTTAAACTGTTATCACTATAAAACCGATTTTATTCTTAAAAAAGCGCAATCAAAGCGCATAAATTAGTGAATATTAGTAAAATTTTGATACATCGAATAAGATGAAATGATCAATTTTTGAATATTCATTTTTCCTAATCAATCGGTCGATAACCATTTTTGTCAATTCGACAAAAATATTGTATCATCGATCAGCCGAATTTATTCAACTAGCTAAGTTTTATTGTACATATAGCAAACAACGTTGATATAATTCTAAGCTAAGGCTGTATCGGTTTGCAATTGTTGGTTGAAAAATCTTTGAGTGAAAGTCGATCAAGTTTTGCAGCACCGACGTGAATGGAATCGGTGAATTTCTTCGATGAAATGGAACCGGAAAAGCATTAAGTTAATTCTGAAATTGCGTTGAGTGGAATTTATAAAGCAAAACCTTGCACTCTTCTTTTTGTGTGCATTCACGTCATCTCTGTCTGTCTATATACCTCCGAGAAAAAGAGCTCCCTATATGTGTTTTTATATTGATTCGTGTGTGCTAATTTCAGTGGCCATTTCGTCCCCTCTATAACGCTACAGAAAAAAAACGTCAATCAAAAAAGCGCAATTTCTAAAAAGCCATTTGCACGTTTCATAAATAAACCTTGTTGTTATACGCCACAAATGAGTGATAAAAATTGTATGTACTTTAACGCGTACTACGATTTCAATCGTTTCATTCAAAGCCAAATATCATAAAACTGACGAGTTATCAAAGATTTTTGGAAGCAAATATTGATGAAATCGCACGACTGATGGATATCTTAATTCTATGAGTGCCTCAAATATTACAAATGTAAAGATGCTAAATTTTCGATGAAATTAATCTTGGAGGTGCTAATTTCTATGGAATATAATTTATCACAAGAAAAGAAATAAAACCAAGCTTCATAATTTGGACTGGAGAAATGACTGTGATTTTCACCATTTTTTTAAACCGTACGATTGAAAAGTAGCATTATAAGCTCTCCAAGAACATGTGGACGTGTGAAGAATACGGTGAAATAATAAGCAAATACAAGTGAAGGATATAATAAGCTCCATGAATGACATCTTTCGCCTTTTTATTTTAAAGAATATGCAAAAGTGGAAGGTTTTCAAACGTTCACTTTTGCCTACTTAAAGTCTGTTCTAATTGGTTGATTTTATGAGTTTTTAGGAGATATCATGTGAGTTTAAGAGAGTAGGAAAAGGTATGGGTCTATGCTAAAAGAGAAATATAAAAAAACCGAGATAAATAAGAGTAAATCTACGGAACATCGGATATGACTAATGTCGTTTTCATCGTAATATTCAAAAATGACTTATTGGTGAACGATTCAGGAGAGAGTTAAAATAGAAGATTGAAGGAAATGCGCAATTAATGAAATATCGGCAATTTTCGTATAAAATATTTCATCTAAAAACTTCGTGAAATATAATTGTTGATCAATTAGTGTTATTTACACCTGCATTTGCAATAGATCGTGACATTCCCTTCAATACAACGTAAACATCAAAGGGACATAACGCGATGGCGTGCTGTGAGCGCGTTCTTTGCATCATCGCAACTTGCGACAATATTATGCACACATGATTTATGAATTTACGCACTATACTCACCATCAACCGCAATTAATTTACATATCATTACAAGTGAAATATTCTATGATTCATGCATTAAAAAAATAGCACAAAAAGTGCAATTTAGAGCTTATATATCAGAACATAATTCCGATCTCATGCGTTAAAAAAATAGGCAGTAACTTTTAAGCAGATACCTTAACAGATCGACTTGCAAAATTTGCATAAAACCCACTGCACTCCCCATCTGCTAATCAATTTTATTCCTGATGATAGCAATGTGTTAACCCCAATAGACACAAACACACCTCCGCCGCTCTCTTTGATCTCTCTTCCCAATTCGCTATTAATTGGTTTCATCGGCAATGTGAATTGAAAAAAACGAAAGATTTAGAAGGTTGATAGAGTGTGCTTTTGAAAATGGCGATACGTTGTGACATAAATAATGAGCTTTTAACGAAGCGCTGGCAAACGAGCTCTGCGATAAGAAATTAACGCGAAAGACATTGTGGCAAGTTCGTTCAAACCCATTTGACCATCGAATTGTCCCTCATTATTGCAGAATTACTCAAGAAAAACAAATCTGCTTTTGAAAACTCTGAATTATTTCATAGAATAAGTACCGAATTCTATTTCGATGCTGTTCGTCTCTCTTTTTCAATATATCTTCTTCAATTCGTACGTTAGAGAAATACTTTATGTACGCAGCTTCTAAGCAAAAACCTTAAATCGCCGATAGGGAGTTATCTTTTTTGAGATGGAAAGGTGAGAATTCGATCAGGAGATCATCAAAACACTGACAATCTGTCGAAAATACATTTTGGCATGCAATGATGTAGGATGAATTTCGAAAACCACTTAAAACATTTCAAAAACTANCTATTATAGATAATAATTTCGCTAAGAGTGATCGCCCATCAAGCATTAATGTAATTTTCATTAAGCGTTATAATAATGTGGCCAAGAGGTATACTTATTATAGAAAGTATCCATTCACATCATTGCTCTCCACCGTTAAGATGATTGAAGCACGATGCACGATTGGCAATAGATGAAGAGAGATGCAGCGTAAAGTAATCGAGCATATGCAATGCAATGCTTCACTCTATTTAGGCGTAATTCCAATATGCTCTCACATTTCTCTTTATCAATACTAACTTCTCTAGTTCAAGAGTCATTAATTTTGGGGTTTATTTGAAGAAAAAAAGAACAAAAAATTGAACGTGAAAAAGTGTGCTATTTTTTGAACTCAATAAATTCTATTACTATTAAGTGTTTGAAAGCTTATTCCTTTAATGATAGCTCAGTTTTTCTCTAGTTTTTATTAGTTTCAATACATTCTTAACCGGCAGTATTGTAATCTTAGATATAAATTTGAAGCACGAATATGTGAAATTTAGCTTGTTTTTTAGATAAAACAAAAAATTTCTTAAAAAAGGTGCAGACTGAAAAATAGAAAAACATGAAATTTCTAAATTACTCGAAGTAACGAAGCGGAATGAACGATGAGTAAGATGAGAAGCCTCAATTAAAAGAAGAAAAGAAAGAGAATCACTCACAGGGTATTCGAAGAATTCCAGTAGAGAGTTGGCAGACGTCGTGCACTCGAAACGATCGCCAATGTGAATAGATAAAGCAGCATGCTAATAAGTGAATATATCCTGTGCGTGAATAGCAGCATGAAAAATAATGCACGCCACCACTTACACTACAACGAAAGTTTTATAAGTTGCAAATGAAAATAAACAATGTACAGTATGATCTCGAATAAAACATTTACAAACTGCGGATTTTCCGGGATTGTTAACACATTAAATAAACAATTAAACGATACAGCAGGATGTTACGTGCAAATTCGAAGTAAAGGCTCGATTGCGATAACTACAGAGCTATGCGATAGTTATTTTACACGTAGTAAACAACAACAGTGATGACAGGCGTGAATCTTTGGCTAAGCAAAAAAAAGCACTTTAGTTCTTTCGAAATTAAATAGTACAACAGTACTTTCAACAATATTCAAAGAAAAATTGAAAAAAGACGCAAACAGAAGTCAATTAGATGTTCATTTCAACAATTTCATTCTGTCCTCTATTATCGCTTAAAATTTCCCAAAAAATGCTAACGAAACTAGTAGATGATTAATTAGATTTCAGAACTTATTAAATTATTGCAAAGAAAATTTCCATAAAAGCATCCGAATCAACGCTAACAATTCAACAGGTTATCATTGTTTTAAAAAAAAAAAAGCAATCGAGGCTCATTTCCAATAGAAACGCGCAAACGCACACATATGAACGCATACGCACCAACTCTCACACCATTATTGCGAGCATTGCCTTCGAGGCGGTTCACTTAGTTGGATAGCCACGCCCCGTATTTAGATCATCCCCTTTACGTACAGTACGTTAGAGCAGGAAAAATGACCCCACATGAGAGGTAAAAAAAGCATATCTTATCAACATATGTTTCCTCTTTTTATATTCTTCTAAGAGTCTTCTTATTTCCACTAATCGTCTAATATAAATTAAGAAAAAGCGCTCTTATAAAATATTGTGCCAGAAAACACAAATATGAAACATTCGACAGCCATAACTTCGTTTAAAGCAGGATGCTTTAAATGATGTCTTTACAATTTATAGACGCAGTTCGAAGCAATTCTCAAACGTTTATGAAAGAGGCTATCTGGATAAGCTTCCTCCAAACAAAGAGGCTTTGAATCAATGTTTTTTTGATAAACATTTTGCAAGGAATTTTCAAAATTTTGCATTTTAAATTGAGAACTATTACTTGAGTAAAGAATTCCAAGTTTCTCACCCAAGTTTGATGTTTCCACAAAAAAAAATCTGATCACTCTGATGTTCGGACACTATTAATCCCGTAGTTAAGTGTGTGGTAAGTATGAGTGAAGAATCAAGGCAAACATCTTGCAAAATTTCTGAAGTTAATTATTAGCAAGAATTTAACTCCTAAAATACTTCTAAAAAATCATTCTCTGAGGTGAGTGAATTATTAAGTGACATTTAACTAACAAGGTGACCGGTGAACAAATGATTTCCCGCAGAAAAATAAGAGCATCATCGAGAATAATTCTACGGCACATAACTTAAATATAACGAGCCACATCGAATTTGTTGCATTGAGATTAGAGGGTAGAGTTATGATGCCTCAAGAAAATTAGCCGAATCATACGATACAATGAGGTGTTTAGTACAGTGAAGAGCACTTTATAGCACTCTTAGTGATTCCCCTCCAGCAACACATCCACATATCGAGGGATCAACACTAATCTATGGGCACACTAAGAAGCAGTTCGTTTGCATATACTCAAATCTTTTTCCATCGTTTTATTTATATAAGTGCTTAGCACTAACGCGTTGAAGAGGTGTTAATCGTGCCCAACAACACCATAACTCTGCCGATATATGTTTCAAGAAAACACTTCTGAGAAATGGAACACAGTTGGGGGTGGGAGGGGGCCGATTCGAGGACCTTTCATACTGTACACAAAAAATATTCTCGCGATAGAATTACTTTATGGCGTCATCTATATGTTTTTATTGTTGAATACAAATTTGCATATGATGAGTCAACGAAAGAAAAGAATATGAAAAAATTCTGGAGGAAAATCTATTCATTACGAGCCAAATAACTTCTATTGATCTGTAGATTATTATTTTTTTTTTTTTGCATTTGCATTTGCAAATTGTAAGCAATTTTATTAGCGTTTACTTTTTTGCCATTTTTTATAGCTGCAGTGGAATTGTGAAATGGTTGAAGAAGTGTTCACGATTCCTAGCAAAAGTCCTTAGCCCCTCCTCTTTCCCTCCCCTGACTTTTCAATTTTCAAGTGATCAAGAACCACTCGTAGCCGATAATTCTGTTCACGCAGTCCTATATCTTATCATCTTCGAAAAGTTTAGCGTGGTTATCGGGAAACTTATATCATCCCTAACCGCAGTCTCGTAGACGAATATCATCCCTAACCGCAGTCTCGTAGACGATAATGTGTCCTCTTTTCTAATTCCTTTGGAATTCTACTCCTCCCTTCTCCCTCCCCCTTCTTTCCATCTCCCCACTCACCTTCTACTAAGATTCCACTCCCCTTGCCAGCATGCGCCTCCAGGATGAAAAATTTCACTTACTACTCCAGTCTTAGTCGTGTGTCCATGCTAATAGTCTTTTTTCTTGCAATGATTGTTGCAAGAATGTGAATGATACGGACGCTTATAAAGTGTTTAGTTGGCTTAAAGAGTTTACACATTTACCTAGTTAAAGAATGTCTGCTATATGAAAACAGTGGAATATTATGAAAATTTAAGCAAAGGCATTGTATAAATGTTTTATGGAATTTATTTTTTATGTAAATTTAAGCATATAAAAACGACAGAAAAGTTTGCATGCGAAAGCGGAAAATAAACACGCCGAAATATTTTGATTCAATCATTTCATTGTTTTATGATTTTTTTTCCGTCTATTGACAGTAAAATTGAAAGCATTTGGATTTGCGGTTGCAAATATTTTTTTATTTGAGATATTTACAGTCGTTTTGTTCATCCATAAAATATCATTTGCCCTTTTTTATTTCTTTCCATTAGTAGTTTCCATCACTCCTGTGAATAAATATTGACCAAGCAAGAAACAAATCAAGTAACTCATCTATTCAGCGGCTGTCAGCAAGAGTGAACAAATCAAAACGACTCATCCTTTTTTAGTGCGATGAAATTTTTTCATTTGCGCTAGCAAACAAGCTGAAAATAAGAGTGTAGCAACACAGGAAGCGGTAATAGGCTTCATTAAAGCGCACGGCTTCATGCGCTTAGCGAATGCGGAATAACTCTCACATTTAGAGTGAAGATAAACACCCATAAAAATTATCCGCCCTTCGATGTATTATTTTTGCGAAGACTTTATTAAATAAAATAGAGAAAAATTGATTTATACGCTTACTTCCTCTAGGTTCTTTTGTTTGATTTCACTATAGTCTTATTAGTAATTTGAAATCTTTTACTAATTACAATTTCTTCAACAAAGTCATTAAAAAGAAGAAAAATTTACACCATAAAAAGTTTACAATAAATTTGTATTACTCATCAAAGATATGCGAATGAAATCAAATAGATGACAAAAAAATGCGATGATTGACGGTTCAATGGATTCCTCCATCTCGCACCAATCAAGATTCTAATCTCCCTTTCATTGTTTGCATTCTTTTCGATATATAGCACTTCCGAGCTCAAATATAAAATCAACTAGCAACATTGGTTTTTCATTCCAAAACGCATTATCCATTGGAAAGCTCACAACAACCTATGAAATCTATAGACCTCAAGGCAAATTTCATCGAAAAAGGGTTGATACTTAGATGGTTTCTTATTTACCGAATCTTTGAGATTTAATTGAATTTTGAAGTCAAAACTTAAGAAGTTTTGAAGGTTCATTATTACAGTATCTGAAAGTATTAACGAAAATCGAAATTGAAATTTTATTTTCGTAGTAGTATAATCTTTCAAATTCATCGGGAAGCAATCGCATGAATTGTTTAAGAACCTCTGTCCTATAAATTTCATAGAAGCACAAATTTTTTTAAAGAAGCGCACAAGTATGAGAAATATTCCTCCACAAAATATAGATATCACATTACATTCCTCTGAAAAACACGTGTATAACATCTTCAAAAAAGTGAAACAGTTTCTAGTGAATTAAATTTAAAAGTATAAATCAAGTAATTATTAAGAGAGTCATAGTAAGTTGAAGTGACATAGTGTATGTCGACGTCCATCTTTTCCATCGATATTACCGCTAGATTTTTGTTGCACTTCTATGAATTTCCATAGATTTAGTGAGTCTCATCAGTTTGTAATTCTAGTCAAAACGAAAATAGCGCTAATTTCGTTAGAACCTTGTGAAGTTTACGGCGGAAGGATATACGCGTAGTTACCAAGTTGAATTTCAAGGTTAATGCAACAAAGATAATATCTTGACTTCCTTAATCGTTTTCATCACTTATGAGTCCACAAAACGCTTAAAATTCACCTAAAAATTTTTAGCAAAAGTATGTGTATTAAGAATAATTTTCACATAAGTGCTGTGTTCATGCGAACTGCAGCCTACTGCCAAGATATGGAAAAATATTTCATTTCCTTGTGAATCGACGAAAGAATGGCATTGCATGATTTATTAGTTGCAGATTTATTCTAAAGAACATGCCGTCTTATATGAATTAATTTATGAAAAAGAGTAAATGTCTGGTGAAGCAATTTCTCCCAAATATTTAGCAGAATGAAAATTTGTTCTTCGTCTATCTTTTGAAAGTTTCGGTATATAACGAATAATCACAGTGAAAAAGATGAGGTGAGCGGTTTTGTAAAGTACGATTTATGTAGGAATTCTTTCAAAGAGGTGAATACAAAATTTTATGCGCTGATGCGAAAAACTGTGAAGAAAATTGTGAGAAAAATCGACGATATCAAGAGGATGTGAACGGTGAGAGTGAAACGGCGATTTAAAGATATAATCTGCATCAAGATAACCTAGAAATCAGATGCAAAACATCGACGGATCGCATCGAAATTGTGAGCAAATAAGCGGAAGAAGACGATAAGCCAAAATTCATACGTTTCGAGGTCACGAAAGGTACTCTGGCTGAAATTGACGAAAGACTTCTGAGGAGTTAGATAGGGGTGCAGCAGACGAATTGTGGAGAAAAGTTTTGGCATAAACCAATTAGGTTGACTTCAAATAAAAAACAGTGAAACGAGTAAAGATGATTGTATTTTGTGGGCGTTGGTTAGCAACTTATTAATATGAAAAGTAAGACTTTCAATTTGAGCATTTTCAAAAGTTTTTTATAGCGATTATATGATCAGATGCGGCAAGTTCTTGCACAACATTTAATCGAAATCATTTATGAAATGAAATCTAAAAGCTTTTGTTTCTTCTAACAAAACAACTACTTCAGCAATGATATTTGTAAAAGAATTGGGTAAATTTAAGTTGTTTTAGAAGGAAATGGTATATATATTATGAAATAGGATGAAAACCGTATGGAATTCCTATCAATAATAACATGTTCGCGTTGCATTTATAATACAGCAATTGGGCATTCAATGCCATTTAGAGAGCATTTCCTCGCTACCATCGATTGTTTTTTTTTTTTTGTTATACTTCACTCCATATTTATTTATTTTCCTCTTGTTGTTTCCATAGAAATTAATAGCATTCATTATATTGCTCCTTATTAAACTGAAATATATGACTGAGAGAAATTCATTGTATTTATTCATTCAAATAAACAAAAATATAAATTCAGCGATAATTTTTATATAAGTGATATTTGATTCTTATTTTATTAGCTATTTCCATCATTATTTCGTGCAGATGTTTACGATAATGGAATTGATGGGAAGAGAAACGACTTGAAGGGATAATCGATCTAACGCAATTATCATTTTCGTACTTTCATTGGAGATAGATAGTAAAAATTAATGAGAAACGACAAATTAATCTCCTCGCTGACTCATCTACTCTATGATGTGTGTTTTGTTTTGGATATAGTTTGCACAATGAAGGATGCTACTTCTATACTAGTGACCCCTGACATTTGAAATGATGAATCATACTCTTGCGGAGGCGGGGAATTTCCTCGCCCACGAGAGCCCTTGTAAGGGAGAGGTTTGAATTCCTAGATTCCCCCCGCGGGGCGGAGAAGTTCCGGAGAGAGCAGTCCTTTCCATAGAATTGTTATTATGTTGCGTATCTGACTTCTCTCCGGCAGGCGAGACTTTCCCGTCACTAGAAACAAGGTAGTACGAGAGAATGGAAGGGAACAGCAATTTGTTATTATGTTGCGTATCTGACTTCTCTCCGGCAGGCGAGACTTTCCCGTCACTAGAAACAAGGTAGTACGAGAGAATGGAAGGGAACAGCAAGCCCCGACAGTAATGGGTTTTTCTTTGAGCACCATGTGGATTACACAGGTGTCTGCATTAACGCTATGTTGCAGAGCTTCTTGATACGCTTAAAGTGTTTTCGTTCATTCGAGACATGCTTCCATTTGACTTCAAGGTTTGTCCTTATGCTGTTTAACTGCGCTCATATTATCTTGGTATCATTTTTCACGATAAACTGCTGTTTCTCTGATGACACATGTGCAACACTTGACTTCCGGCGTTTCTCATTCCAACTTACTGCGTTACGCAGTTTCCTCGTGTTTTGTGACTTAATGAAGAATTTTTTTTTTCTTTTCAGCTTAGGACCGCAGAATTCGCGCTGCTAACATCTCTGACAGACATGAAGAAAATCACCGATGCACTCGCGGCCGCCCCTACGGGTGGGGATTCCTTGGAGCAAATCCTCCGCCATGACGCAGGGATTGGTTTATGATTCATGTTAATACGGCTGCCCCTACGATGGCGTTGGACTCCGAACGCTATTCTGTGCTCATTATTCTATGCTACCCAATGATTGACTAAACTTACACTGTATTAAAATACTAATGATGGAAGGACAGAATATGCTTAGAAAAGGAGAGAAAAATCAGCATATCGAGTGCATTTTTTAGCCAAAAATGTTTCGAATGGAAATTCAATCGCCCATGATTCCATTCGCAATTCGTCGAAGACATCCGCCGAAAGATGGTAAGAAAAAAAACAGTATTTTAGAGTGCTGATAAAGATGGTTATACTGATAAGTATCTAGTCACATTTGCGCTCTTTTGTGCTCTATTTTATAATTACTACAAATTCCAAATGTAGTCTGATTCGACCATTTATATCCTTCCTTTATTTCAGACAATCGTCTAAAAAGGACGCCCCCACCAGCGGTTTGGCAGAATTCCCGGCTTGCAGTTCTGACGCAATCTTTTTTTTAATTCAAAAAAATTTTTTTAAAACTGACCGAAACAAATTCTCTCGTTCAATTGTAACCGCCAGTAGCAATAACATATGAATGACGGAGCAAATATAATTGCAATGAATGTAAGCATAAAAAACTGTTGAAGCATTCGCTAAAGAAATGAATGATTATTTTTCTTCATAGAGGAAAGCAGCAACGCTGGATTTAGAAGGACATCCACATGATGCGTTGTTAAAGGGAAAATTAGTGCAAAAAACGGCCAAAAATTAAAAAAAAAGTGTTTATCTGAAATGCGTGAGCAAGATAGTTTACTGATGAGTAAGTCATTCCTTAATAAATGATGATAAGTTAATAGCTTTGAGAAACGTAAAAATAAACGGGACGCTTTTTTTCTCTGAACGAGGAATGAGTAAAGAATTAAAATTCATATTTTCTCTGAATTTTTCAATGAGCATTTCTTCCGCCACCACTCAACATTTCTGTAATTTTAAACCGTTCATTCTGTGCCTAGTTTGATAGAGGCAAAATACATTTTTCTACCCAAAATTTATTGAAAACATTCTGAGATTGGAAACTTTGGTAGAAATACCACAGAGGTATTTAGAAATATGGGATCAAAATCGGTTTGAGGGAACAACCGGTTGTGATCTTTAGCGATCACTACCGCGGAAAAGCAATATGAAATG
Source organism: Baylisascaris schroederi (assembly GCA_006503575.1). Taxonomy (NCBI): domain Eukaryota; kingdom Metazoa; phylum Nematoda; class Chromadorea; order Rhabditida; family Ascarididae; genus Baylisascaris; species Baylisascaris schroederi. The sequence goes on along the minus strand of QEWY01000073.1, from coordinate 460,677 downwards.
AGCAGGAAAATGAATCGTAGTTTTTTCGTGGGTTAAATCCTCTCTATGGACTGCCAACATTTGCTCTCCTAAGACTTTTTTAATGCCTCTTTTTATTCCCCACTATACAATGAATCAACGATAGTTTTCACATGGCCATATGTTTGGTGTGTTTTTGGGCTATTCAAAGATTTCGTGCTAAAGGCTATCCATATCTTGTTTCAATATCACATTCTAGTCAACTGTTAAGCTCCGGGTGTTCAGCTTTAAAGAAATCACTCATATGCACTCTATGTTTTAATTACTTTCCGTACAGCTGAAATTTTCAACCAGCATTTTGAAAAATTCAACTTGTTTAAATACGCATTTATTCAAGTAAACTGTGCTAATATGAGTTGATTATTCTAATAGGGAGTATGATGTTCAGTTTTTGCTTTGGTCTGCTTCTATCAACGAATGTTCAACGGAGGCGTTCGAAGGAGTGACGGCTATGATGATTAACTGTCCAATGAATTGATAAGTGCTGTTTGAAAATTTAACACTATCACACGGGTGAACATTCGGTGACTTCATAGAGGTGTGCTGATGTGTTGCTATACGATGGGTACAAGCACAGCTAGCACCTATGAAACCGGTGTGGTTAGTAGCATTTCGTTCGTATTTAAATAATTTTGTGCTTTAAACTGTCTATTAGTTGAACGTCTACAGCACACTGCTGTGTTCAACCAATTCAACATTGCACTAAAGTGATTTTTTTAATGAAAATGCTTATTCAAACCTGGAGCAACGCTTTCTTATCTGTTTTCATCGCTGAGAATATTTTCGTTGGATATGGCCACAGTAGCTTTCTTGCAGTGATTGAGTCCTATAATCGTTTAGTGCATCACCGTTAAGTTGCTCTCGATTCAAATCCCATCTTGTCACCTCGAAATGTTGGGATAAAGGAATCCGTGATTGCAAAATTCGGAACATTCGAAGACTAAAATTGGAAAAAATGCACAGATTTTCCCTCGGTAATGAAAAATGAAATGTAATCATTTCCCTAATCTTTCTCTTATTATAATAAAGTTTTGTCTATTTTTGTCTTAATTCTCGGCCCTTCGTTTTATCTTACCGTAATCAACATAGGCAATTTCAGATTATGAAATTATTGATATATTCCTTTGCTCTCGTGTTTCTAAGTCTTTCAACTATCGCATCGACTACCTTCAGTATGGATATTTTGGGCTCAATTCTGAACAAATTCTCAATTCAAAAACAATTTCACTCGATTCCTTGAAGTTCTTGGTATGTTCTTGCTAAAAATCTATAAAATCCCATCGACGCCGTTCGAAAAGGTACCCTGTGGAAGTGTATTCTGATCCTAGGATATCGCTTTCCTTCCAGTTTTCACCAAGTAGAACTTCTCTGGTAGGCTTAGCCATCAGTAACTTTCTTGCAGTAAGAAGTCTCTTAACCGTATATTATGTGTCGATTTTTGTATTCTCGTTAGAGCATCATTTGAAAAGGAAGAAGGAAGCCATATAAATTCATTGCTCTTCACCCTCTTTCCTCAAATCGTTGCTTCATTTGTCAAGAAATACGCTTATTATAAGCGCCAGAAGAATTGAAAAGTTGTAATCTCCAGGCATGATTCTAGCCTGAAATATTCTCGAAAATCGTTGGTTTAGTGCTCTATCTAGGTTGTGGATTATATGCAATTGCCCCTAAAGGTTACTTCCTATAGTACAATAACATTATTCACACTCGCAGCAATGATAAAATGATGTTGAATAAACGAAATGGTTCAGATCAGCGAAGGAAATCTGCACTTTACAAGGAAATAAGGGCGTCCAGTGGTCGTTATGCAAGTTTTTTTTGACGAGAAGCAAGAAATTCTCTCTGTCACGCGAAGATCACGGAGAAGTGTTACTGATGTGTTCATTGAAGGAGGTACGTTCACCTGAAACTCTTAACGTTAGATGTTGCGGCTTTGAAGTATACATCATGAGTACGCAAACAGTCCAACATCGGCATTTAGGTTTGCGCATTTTCAAATCGGAGAACAAAGGCGGAGGCAAGAGAAGGACAGGAGGAAGAAGGGCAGTAGGCCAAGGAGTAACTACTTTCCATTTCTTCCGTAAACAAGCAAGTGGAGCTTGCTTCGTATTTCAGGCACCTCGGGAATTTCTTGTGTAAGATCTTCAATGAATTCTTGATCTGTGCGCTTACTTTATTGCTTCTTTCTCAAAATATTTTCATTTACTATCCCATGTTGAGGAATCGGAAGCGTTTCTTTAGTTGTGATTCGATCCACCTCATGATAACTATTCAGTATGTAGTGATCGCATAGTGCCATCTAATGGTACCAATCGACACCAATGTTCTCTCATTTGAACTATTAACCGGACCAAACTATTTCAAACCATATCCTTCCAAGCGTCTTTGTGGTCTCGTGGGAAATATGTTGGAAGAATTTTGAACAATTGAGCGTTAAAATTTTCTCTATCAACCTCAGAACCGTTCAGTACCACTTATTATTCCAAAAAAAACACAAGCATGTTTATTTTGCTTTTTACTTACGCCATTTCAAAGCCGAAAGAGTCTGAAGTTGTGTTATTCCATTCCATACATTCTATATGTACTCCAACATTCAGCCATCAATCAATTTAAATTAATAGCGGTGTTTAAAGATATTTAATAGATGTTTAACTCGGTGTACCTTTGCCAAACCTGTCGGCAAGCTGAGAAAACGCTCAACGAATTGGTTCTTCAAGTGAGTTGTTCGATCGTTATTCGATGATGTTTCCAGAATAGGATGTAGTCCATCTAGAAATTTGGGGTATCTTCAAAGGAAGCGGCAGAAGTTATGAAGAATACGTTCAGCGAAGTAACAATTCGGCAGGAAAATGATAGCACATGAAATGTTCGGAATAGCTAGAAAATTAATGAATTGGTGTTTCTACCGGAGTGAGACATTAGGCTTAACAGATTAGCGTCACCTGCCCATTAATGCTTACAGGTGAAACAGTCGCGTTTTACTTATGTTTTTTTCTGAATTTTCGTAAGCCACCTGTTCGGAGAGTTGAAATTGCTTAAGCAGATTTATTTTAGGGCATTTCTGACAGATTAAGGCGATGATCCGTGTAATACAAGCAATCGCTGTCATTGTGCACTTATGATTGCTACGATGTGTACTTAACAGTTGACTTCCAAAAAAAAAAACATCTGCGTATGAACTCCAATTTTCATTACTCACTGCACGTTCTTTTTGTTTTGATGAAAGTAAATAATTGAGTAAGAAAGTTCACATATTGCATGATAGTGATATGTTGTGTGTTATTCATATTAGTATTTCTAAAGTGTGATTGTTTCATGATTGCTTAACATTTCAAAAATGTTCACTCATATGAATGATCGTTTCGTTGCCATCACTCGATCACCCTTTTCTTTATTTCTATTGCATGAATATTATTGAAACTTTATCGTTTTTCTTACTCACGTCAAAGAAATTTTTTTAGGAAGAAAGAGAACAGTGTGAAATGTTCCACTTGTCAGAAGCTCGTCAAAAACCATCAGATTTCAGCGTTGTATTTAAAATACTTGCGTATTTGAATCAGTTCAAACATCGCATGATCCCAAGAATTGGTCTCATTGGTGAATGTTCATTTTGACAAACGAAATCAATCAATTGCGTAAAAATATTAGGATTCATTCAAAGTTTTACTCATTAAAAAATTACTATTAATGTGAAATTTCTTAGCAACAAGTTCACTTGAATCCTCAAGTTCACTCAAATTCTAAAGTTTTAACTCTAAAGTTCAATCAAATTTCTTAGCGATGAAATGGTATTTTCTATTTCTTTTGCGTTTCTCATCAACAGTAATTTTCTCATTAATTCTCATTGATTGTTTACATGCACCCGGCTTAGTCATCATTCTTTGTGAAATGTATTTAACATCGATTATTCGTTCTTGAAAACGTAGATCTCTCGTATTCGGCCTTAATAAATTCCTCGAAAAATTGCTCAGAATAAACCCTTTTTTTTGAATATAATCTTTGCAAATTGACGTCACATATGTAAATTTCTAATTTCCACATTGTTATAAACGAATAAGATGCTTTTATTTTCTGCACAATTGATCGTACGAATTTTCATTTATCACTTGCATGGTCTCATTTTGCACAAGACAATTGTGTTTCCGGATGATCGTAAACAAAGCACCAAAGGTTGGAGATTTTCGTTTGAAGAAAACTAAATAGAGAAGCAATCATGAAGAATATCCGCTAGCCATCACTTCACAAAAATTGCGGAAATTAGTTCGAGACGTTCAAAGATTACTAACCAACCATCTCATTGCGTCGAAACGTATAAACAACATAATGCCATATATTTATTAATTTTCGGGGAATTTTAGAAGAACGATTTGGCATGAAAAAATTATTACATCTTAAATATATTTTACGAAAGTGGCCATCGGAAAGTGAAGACTTTCATCCCGTAAGGAAATTTTTCTTTTTGAGAGAGGACTAGTACTTATTCCACAATGAATTCATTTTTATAAAGAGCATGAATAATGCTTCCTATATTATCGACGAAATGGATGGAATGTTAATCAAAACATTCTAACATAAATAAACGACTCCGTAAGATCTGACATCCGAAATTTGAAATAACTAACCGTTCGTAATTTGAAAGCGTAAAAAAAACGTTGTGCAAAAAAAAATCGCAAAAAAAAATTCATTAGACAACAGTAGAGATAAAATTCGTTGGATCTTTCGAACATTTCGCTTGAAAAAAAAAACAACGAATTTCATTATATAAAATTCTCCACAAAGTCATTAGCACACAAACCTTCAGCTTTATTCATAAATTAAATTACACTTTCTCAGTGGCGAAATAAAAGAAGCGACTAAAAAAATATTCATTTTGCTAATTTTTTCTCGTATAAAAATGCATTATGCTGAAAAACAATTAGAAACGACGCATTTCTTCTTAGGAGAGACTTTATGTAAGCACGATATATCCGCCCTTACATATAAGTAAAGGTTTAGTAAGGGTTCCATTCTCTTCCTTCCTCCTAATCGCTCATTTCGCTATTAGAATTTTTTCTATTAGATATATGAAATTCTAATTGATCTGATCAAAATTAGATGCATTCCTCTCGTTCAGTATACTATAATAAAGATTAGTAATAATAACTCCATATGAATAAACGATGTCAGTAGTAGCACTTTGTCACCACTCTGTTTTTGACTTTGTTTCGACATAATGGCCAACAAATCCTCGAAAAACAACCGGTTGAATAAGTGTCGACTTCTGAAAATAATTCATAAAAAATAGTTCATCGATGAGCTCTTGTTCTTTAGAAATTGATGCAATCTTTAAACTTGAAGACATCACTTATCTCGTTTACGGTTTCTCGCCTAAACTCCAGCGTAGTCGGCTTTTCCCTTCTCCCAGCTCATAATCACTTTTTCAATTGACGCAAAACAGCTGCGCTCATTTTTATACGTTTGAACGTAAGAGAGGAAAACTTTAGAAAATGAGAAAGTTGAGAGTGAAAAAAAAGAACCATCAAAGATTAAGATCCTCTTCTAAAAAATACGTTTATTTGAAGACGGCTGTGATCACATCGTGCTTTCCATTGACCGTTTATTGCGCTTATTGAGGAAATTAGTGCTCTATGCCGGAGATTGTGTCCTCATTTTCATCAAAGATCGTAAACACCAAAGATCGTGGTACATTTAAGAAGATCACCATTCAAAACGAATTTTCATTGAAGATGATGAAATTTGCATATTCACGAGGAACACTTTCCTCATTTTGTGGCTCAAATCAAGAACGACTGTTGATGCTTAGAAACAGCCGAAAAAGGCTGCCAACTTTAATCTGTTTAGTTGATATTATTCGGTTCGCTATTTTTTCATAGAGTCAAAGTAGGCCGATGGACTCACCGAGATCGTTTCGCACATTCGTATAAGCTGGTTCACTTCGTGACGTGATCGGTTGCTTCGGCTCTCAAATAAAATTCGTTTCATCTTTTCAAATGAAAGCATACCAAAGTTGAAAATAAACTAGAACGCGAATAAATACGAATATAATATTCCTTTGTTCGGAAAGTTATGATTAGCTAGGGATCAAGGCAATTGTTGGATTCCACGCTCGATATCTTCATTTAAGCCAACAGAAAAATCAGCTTTGATCAGGTGCATAATTGTTTCACAGAGATGCAGTAAACTACATATATATGTGCTCGAACAAATCATAAACACATTGCTCGTTGGCACTGAAACGTATATCAAAGCCTTGATCAGTTGCGATAAGCTGAGATGGCATATATCAGCATTTGGGTTAGCCGATGATCCCTTGGAAATGGGCAGATGCAAGCAACAAAATGTAAACATTTTAATCAGAGCAGTGTCGCTTTGAAACAAAAAAAAATGTTAATAGATAAGTGCATATTTCGGTCAAATTGTCGACGTGCCCATTGAAGAAGTTGCAAAAGAAGCGTTGAAAGGAACCATACGCCAAATCTATTTTAATAGAGGTATTTGAAGTATGTTGTGCACCTTTCAGATTTGATTGACTGATCCAGGTAAGCAACCAGCGTAGTTCAATATGATATGCTCACCCGTGATCACTTCATGAGATGGTGAAATATCCACATAGTAGGGTGATGACTTCGCTGACAACGCTGTTGATGAACATACACTCTTGGAATTCGAACGATTTGCAACGTCCACAAGGTATCCGGCCTGTAATGTAAAAATTGCATTTTGCAGTAGCGGATCAAACTGTGCTGTGTTGCATACCGACTCTACGCATTACTATCAAAGCCAAACCTCTTAGTAGCAAATTGCAATGGAAAACAATTTTCGACAATCCATGAAATGCTTACAATGATATTTTTGGTGCAATAATGAAGACATTATATATTTGCATCCTCGAGTTCAATTTATTCTTGTTGAGGCAGACCTTAACTGTTGATGAGATTATGAATTAAAAGCGAGATAAATGACTAATACTGAATCTTTCCGATATTGCAAAAAACTAATATACAATCAGTTCCGGTAACTGTTAAAATATAAGCATAATAAACGATCATTATTATTGCCATAGTCATTGTTGTTATCAATGTTACTAGCACTGCTATTACTGTTATTATTACTATTATTATAAAATACCACCAATCTTATATCATTCATCACAACATTCGATCATGACCACTGTGCGTTTCAATCCTCTGCTTTTCGTTCCCTTCTAAAGTCTGCTTCAGTTTCCTTGATTAGTCAATTAAGGCAAATATATGAAAGCTTAGTACGACCGTTTATAAACTTAGATGCATCGGCAATGCAATGTTTCAACTGTGCTCATAAATCATCCACCTAAGTTGGCGATAGGAACTACGAAAATGTTAAAAAAACAAGGATATCAAAGATTTCTTCAGATTTTTGCTGTTTGAAATGAAAAATGCGTCCGAACGCATTCTCATGAATTACACAGCAATTTAATCGTCCTAAACAATTTGCTTTTTAATCGAAATCCTTTTAGAGATGGCTGTCTAAGTTTGAATGTCCAGATGCATCCAATAAACGTTTACGCCTATACATTTTCATAAGCATGTCACTAATAAATAAGTGCCTTATTACCAAATGTGTTTACGAGTTGAGTTTTTTCAGAAAGGTGCTTTCTGATTTATTTCATTGTGTCTAGAACTACTGAGCTATTTTTAAATGAACGGCCGTATTTTACACCTGCAGGGAATTAGCACGATGGTTGATGTAAAATAAATACAATTTCGCTTGCAGTCATCATAGCTACACCGGATGAGGTCTTTGGATGTCGTCAACCACTTATAAATCCTCTATCTGTTTCTAATGAATGCCTATTGTTAATGTTCGCTCATCGATAAAGCGAAGAGAATCTCCTGCGAGTGTGACACAGAAATGACCTGAGAGAGTCACAGAGATGAAGCAATTTGTTACCTTTATACGTTCGCAAATCCCGTCGACAAGGTGACGCCATAAAACGACAACGCTGTCAAGCTCAGCCTCACCCCAATTGTCAATCCTCGAATTTGCTAGCGCCAGTCTTATATGGAATATGGTACACTCCAAGAATACTGACCTGAAAGATTAATTATGAAAAGTAGTACCAGAATTAGGCAATGGGTGTTACATAGACTGGATCCCTTCAAAGCAGTTATATAGATGGGCATGATTCACCGGTCGTTGGAACTAGAGCAGCTCTAAACGCAACCAGTTTAAATTACTGCTGTCCACGATAAGGCTGAATAATATAATTAAGTAATTCCGATATGGTAAACTTGATGAAAGCAGAATATCACTTAAAATAAACAACAATTTTGATTTAAAAAGGAAAAAGAATTGAAAGACCTCCATAATATTTAACAAAAGCATTGGATAAGGAAATTGGAAATATTCTGAAAAAAGATAAATAATGAGATCAGAGATTCAACGAATTTTACCAATAGCAAGGACGGAAGCCAACACTCGACTCAAGTTTTCCATGCCGACGACCCAAGTTATCAAGTATCGGATTAAAAGCGGTCAAATTGTCCAAATTTAAAACTGCCGATTCAAGCACCTGTAAGATTGAAGCAAATGAGTAGCATATTATAAATCTAAAGGAAGCTATCGTGGGCTACACCGTCTAAGAATAAATGACCACCCATAGGCGAAAATTTTTTCCCATCGTTTGTCCCTTTAAATTACTCTTCCAAGCTTTTGAGGTGTACTAAGATTGCAGGATATGCAAATATCTCTAATTTTAATTTGGCATTGCTCCAAATAAATTTACCGTTGAATTTTCATGCATTAATTTTAAAGCAATGAAAATATGAGCACTTCATGGGCGAAAACCCAGAGGAAATTAAATATTGTAGTTTTGTATTATTTACATATCCATAAATGCTAATCTTTATATTGTTGCATGCATGGTAGAGATTTACATTTATTATATTATCATATGAAAACTAAGAATCTGTATGCTAAAGATTTTGCTATGTTGCTAAGAACGCTGACAATTTATATGCCGTTTTCTCAACTCCTAACAGTTCGAATTTTGTTGTAGCGAATGTGCTTGAAGGTTTTTGCATAACTGGTTGACATTAATTCTTCGAAAAATTCATTTGTATATTAATGTGTTCGATCCTCTATAAGGCTCTCAAACAAGAGGCACCTTCGAAAGCCTATAAAGATGTCAAGCCAATTTCTCTTACGCCTAAAATTTGCCCCAATTTCAAATTATCAGCATATGCCTAAAAATCGCGCGCACTGAGCGCGATATCTGACGTTCATAACAAACTGAATTCGAAGAAGTAACAAAAATATGAGATGCAAGAAAACATGGAAAATGGGAAATAAAGATTCCTTGAATATACTCTTCATAATCAATTTCCTCAAGCTTGTTCTCCACTCCATTTCCTCTGGTTAGTCCACTTCCTTTCAAATATGGCGACACAATTATTATCTAGGCGACACAATCCGTTTCCCAACAAGTCCACACTGAAGTTTCTGCTCATTTCACAAAAATTGCGAAAGTTGCAAGCCCCCGCTATAATGATCGAAAAACATAAAAATTGAAATTCACTTATTCGATTACTTGAGTAGTTGCCGCGCTAATCAACGAATGCAAACGTTGCGCTTCAATAGCAATATAGAGAATTTTGTTCACATCTGTTAGATTACATTTTTGCGGATGTGCAATTCTGTTGTTGTGCGCAAAAAGCTTCACATTTAAGTAGCGTTAGATGAGTGGAAGCTAATGAGGTTCATTTAAATACTTCATAGAAAGCACTCATCTGAATCTGTCCAGAAGGAAAATGCATAGCATCATATCCATTTTATTCAAGTGTTATAGGCAAAATAATGCATTTCAAATTTAATAGTAAGTGTTATGAGAGCAAGTTGTTCCACTATATATATTTTTTGGAAAAAAATGGAAAATTAGAAAAAAGTTTTAAGTATGAAATAGTGCACAAAGCGAAACAAAGCACATAGCACATATCAAAATAATAAATCCTTGTAATATTTTTTACCTGAATAAAACGAAGTGCTTGAAATACGAATTCTTTGCTCTTTTTATCACTTTCGTTTGCTGGTAATCGCATAAATGGAAATAATTTGCGCGCTTCGGGACACTGAAATTATCAACAATGCAAGTATAATGGAAGATTTGTACGAAGATTATACAACAAAAACGGTCAAATCTTTGGCGATACATTATTGCACTCCCGGATTTTCGATGGTCAGCCACAATTTATGATCCGAATTTTCTCGAATACTCTCGATACTATATAGATCTGTATTGATTCGAATTTCTTCTATATAATTTAGACCTGAATTTACTCGAATTTTTTCTATATTATCCACTTTTGACACATGAAAATCGCTGCTTTGCTTGTTTATACTGTATTGCTTCGGCTTCTCTTTACCGCATGCCACGTAATGCTCCCAATGTTCATTTCAGTTCAGTTTTCCGTTTTAACCCCACACAATCGATTCGAAGATCCGCAATATTAAGCTGAAATGAAAAAAAAATGCAAATATGAAATAAAAATACAATACTTCTCTCCATTGAGGACTATTATGAAGCTAATAAAAGTTTTATATGTTATTCGTTAGTGATTAAATGTTTCCTCAGGGAATTTCCGCTATGCTCATTTAATTTCTTGCTAAGAATGTCTATTCAAAAGTGTGATCTATTATACTGAGAGAGAGTAAAGTACATTGAGAATGAAGTTGAGTGAAAATGGGATTGCAAGGCAATCAAAATATTTGTGATATTTAAAAAGAAAACCACAATTAAATTAGTCAAGTAAGTAGAATTCTCAACGAGTGCATGATTAGCAGATACAAAATCACAAAGATGTTTAACTAATGTTCTAGTTTCAATAGAGAGTAGAAGAATGCCTTAAGTTTAGCAAAGCAGCAACAAACCGGATACTTTTGAAAGCATGAGGAAATTTGCACAATAGGGATAACTACGAGAAAAATACTTTCGATGGGAATCAAGGATATGTAAACGTTCAAGACGAATCAGATTCCTTGTGAGGAGGACAACTATAGCACTTTCATTTCCATTCAAAATTCATTGCTAACTATTTTGACAGAGATTGCAAATGTAACAGAGAACATCGCAAAAGGAAGTAGAAAATATGACAGACCTGATTAAAAATCATTGTATAGATGCCACATGAAACTTGCTCCGTATTGGTCTCTAATGTTCTCCATGATCTTCGTATTAGTTTCTTCTCGGCATCGTCGAATGGATACCAACTTCCAGTAAAACTAAAAATTGATCTTTATCTTTTTTCTTTGCACTCTCATATTTAATATCTCATGATATCATATGATCCTATCGTTTGCCTATCTATATTTTGCTCGTAAACATGTATATGAGCTTTTCAGCTCCTACTTCACTCCCTTGAAACTTTGACAACACTAAATTCATTAACACTAAATTCAGCATTTAAACGTTTCTGTGTTTGAGCTTCTCATTTTTCAGTCATTTTTTAGTGCTACAGTATACAACTTCATACGATCTAATATAACTTTTTTTTAGCATTTTGAGGGGAGAATGAAGAGATGATATGACATGTAGATAATCAGAAACCAAATGAGAAATGAAATCCCCTTGCCATCACCTTTAAATTGCTGAACATTTGTAGCTGATCTTATTGAAATACTTCTGAATAGGGGATATTGTGAGATCAGATATCATCGTATTATTCGTTTGCTCATATCGAGACCAAATCATGGCATAAATAACTAGGTAGGTTGTTTCCCGATGAGGACCTCAAACAGCACTCCGCCGATCTATTGACGCTTATTTGCATATTAAATGAGCTAATTTTCCTGTTATTAAAATTCAACTATTTTATTCGCTCATTATTATGAACTTAATAGGAAAACTTAATATCGAAAGCATGAATGAACATAGTTTGTCTCATTTCCAATAAGTAAAAATGTCGGGATAATCGGTTGAAAAAGTGAAAACACCTAAGTGCAACATTCATACGTCACCCTTCAATATCTCTCTAAATCAGCTTTTTTGATGTGCAAAAAGTGCAATGAAACGCAATTAAGTGTCCTTAGCTGAATAATTTCTCGTAAAATAGTTCTCGTAGAAAGTGGAGAAATTTTTTTTTCGTTGAAAAAAAACGCTATCGGTAGTGATATAAAAAACCGAAATCATTTTGCTGCATTTCTTGAAACTCGAAAAACCTCAATTCTTTTAAGCACACAAAACGTTCATTGTGGTTTTTTTTTGTAGATGAAGATGTAAATCTCTTAATTTTTTATTTGTTTGTTTCATGGAATTTTTTATGAATGATTCATAGAAGAAATGAAACTCTTCGTGCATAGATGCAGCAGTCAGCTAGCTGATATTCAACTGATAATATTTTTAGAAATGCGAAACTTTAAAAAAAACCAGCATCTAACCTGGATTCACCTGTGATAGACATTTTCTTCTCTCTCTAGTAGAGAATCTGAAAGAAAAAATTAAGTTGGCAAGGTAGAAAAAATACTACATAATATCCAGCGACGATTGGAACCTACAATTGAAATAACCTTGAAATTAAACGCACCTGAAAATACCTTACATTGTCTAACCAGGCAACAATAGCAAACCAGAATCTGTGCATAGTTACACCTGGTATGGACAAGACTCTTCATTACTTGACGCAGTCACGTTTGCGACCTCATTGGCGCCAACTTCCTGGCTTTTTCTCCTCGGATATTTTGTCGGGGCTTTCGTTCTAACCGATCTTCTGCCACCTAGGAGATTGTTCACTCCACAAGACGATAAATTTTTTGCTGCAGCAGTGTACTCAAATGAGCTTAAATATTTTGCAATCAAACGCTATTGATGTTTCGGCGGTCACCCCACAACACCATTCAGTAAAGTCCAGTAAAATTTGCTGCCTTGGCCGGCCAGACATGGAGTACCTCACATTTTGCTCATCCTTCCGTTCCTTCCTCCCCACACTATGCATGCCTTTCCTCAATTAGCTTAACTAGATCGTGACAGTTCGTGACTAGAGAAAAATTATAATGGATGAATAGCAACAAGACTGCTATTGCGCTTGTAGCACACTTTGACGACATCGAATTCGCATCACATTACACTGCTGAGTTATTAGCTACGTCATCATTATGAGAAGATTCACATAATAAAGTTGGTGTGTTAAGTTCAATTAATTGCCAAAAATATTTGCCCCATCGACATCCGTTAAAAAAATTTCGTTATCAACCCCTTTCAATATAATCTCCTCTTCACACTATCTTATCTAGGATTAAACTTAATAAACAAGCTAATCCTTTAATGAACATAAATTTTAGACCTAAAACGCCGCAGAAAACAACGGCCGGTGTAAAATTAGTTAATATTGATGAAATTAATCGTTAATTGTGGATCTATTCGAGTTCCATAAAACATGACAGTGAACGATATACGCCTGAATAGCAATCAATTACTATAATGTTTGCATTTTTACATAGATAAGCAGCGATAAGTAAATTAAAAATATCCCTTTTACTTTAACTGCACTCTAGTTTTTCTTCAACGAAGTTGCCAATATGGGTGGTAACGTGAACATTAAGGAGAACGGTAAAGAAAACAAATTAACATAATAGAGAATAGTGCAGAAACGAAGTATTTTATCAAACTTTTATAGATGATCTAAAAGGTTTTTAAGCCACTTCTAAGGTTTTAAGCATTTTTCTCGGCGACTCTACATTCTGAATCAACGGACTCCGGAGAGCCGTTTGCCGAAAATCGTCACGCACGCGCATTTCATTGATAATGAATTGCTATAACGATAAAAGGAGAGATGAGGGAGAAAAATTCATGAAAGTGAAATATCGGAATCGCCATGACAGACTATACGTTGATAGAAATTAGGTAACATCGGTGAGCGCTCCATAATGTTGTTGAACCCACGGGCATATTTAGCTTGCACATTTGCACTTAGCATGCACACCACAATGGCTATAAATTTACATATTTTCCACAGCAAATTGCAAAATCAGAAGGAAGCATCGAAGGGCAGGAAAAGCACAAAAAGTATTTCGGCAAACTCAGCTTAAGAGATTTCTCTTCATTGAGGCAATAAGAGTTCTAGAGATAGGGAATGCTCGATCGCTCGAGCAATAAAGCTTGCTGATGGGTGACGAAAGCCCTTTAAGGAGGGCAATCATTAGCAAAAACTGGAAATGCTCAGCGAGGCCCATCCTCGCCTAATTGCTTCTCCACTGATCATTAAAGCTTTTCGATTAATAAGGTGAAGCATCACAAATTGGAGTTCATCTACTCTCGAAGGATTAACGATTTCAAAAAGCCAACAACGCCCTTAGACTTTTTCTAAATTCTCCTGAGTGAGTACTTTATGTGGTGGATTAACAAGTTCGAGATAATATCTCTCAAGTTGTAAGTGAACGCTTCGTAGTACCATGATTTGTGAAATTCGATGAGATGTATATTGGCAGTCATAGTATTACACATAATCAAAACAGCGATAACTTTCACTTGGGTGGGTTTCAAAGGTAACTTTCGATAAAAAGTATCATCATATCTGTTCTCAGTCAATAATTTTTGTGTTTCAACAAACGCCTAACGCCAACTACGTATAGTTCGAATAACGAATATTCTTAGAGGGTATTTAAGTATTTCGAAGCAGTGAAGATCTTTGAGGATTTTAAGAAAGTTTCACGAATCGGTTATGGAAATGACGAATTATATTGAAACATCGAAATGAATACAAATGATATTTACCTAACTAATCCATTCGACCCCATCAATAACAAGCAATTCTGAGATTTGCATACATTACTATAGGAAAAAAACGTACTCTTAAAAATGAAAGCTTCCTGAAGAATAATGTGCTTTACAAATATGCAAAGGAACACGTTAATTGATTCATTTTTAGCAATTGCTTTCGACTATTAAAAACGACTAGCGCCCATAAATTTACGTTTCTGCGTTTCATATCCATAGAAAAAGAGTCAAACTGATATGACAATGAAATATTTTCAGCAAAGCGAAAGAAACTGCTTGAATAATAATTCCTGACGTAATGCAGCCATAGAATTATGCATCGTTGAATAATAGTACATTTAAAGCAATAAGTAACAGAAAAGCAAACTGCAAAAGAAACTTAATTTAAGATGCCATGACTGTATTAAAAAATACCTCTACTATCCTGCAGGAATATCGGCTATTCACCGTCATTGATGCAGCAGCGGCATGAGCAGAAAACTCACTTTAGAGGGCTTTTGCACCCTAAGAGGTGGTCATAGAGCAAACATCTCAAGGACCACATTTATAGATATCTTATTAGTAACCTTTCATCCCCACATGGATACAACATACGTATTCCCTAGTGCGTTGCTTCCTTCCTGCGCTGTAATTCCATTACGGGTTTCGTTGAATTTCTTTAGTATTAATTTGTCGATTTATGGAAAACCCCAGGAATTTTAAACAACGGTACTGTTTATAAAATCTGATTGGGAAGCACACCACAAATGAGAACAAATAATCGTCCAAATATATGAGGTAATGCGATTAAAACTAGAACACTGCAGCAATTCACATCTTCTATATGCGATGCTCGGAAAAAGGCGCTTGCAAAAAACAATCACTCACTGCGATTATTAAACGATTTTAATGCTATGTTTTTTTAGATCTTAATAGGGTTAAAAAGTCAAAAAAAATTAATTCACCAACATATAACCAATGAAATCGGTTATTTACCATTTAACAAATCACCATCACATAATGTTAAAACGTTCAGAAATGAATTATTTATGCCTAAATCTAATTTAATTTTGCGCTGAATAGACGACGAATCAGTTCATGCTTTATTTTATGAATCATTTCGCGAACAATTTAACTCATCTCTGCGCAAATGTTCAAATAAAGAAGAATGAATTCATTTCTTCGGAGATGTGACCAGGCAGACGATAATATAACAATATCATAGATTGCTTAGCGTTGCCAAACGAGTGATGAAATATAGCGCATAAAAGTAGCGCAATAGCACAAGCAACGTTAGCTGAAAAAAAATGAGGGAATATTAATTAACCCGATTTCAGGGTCACGTGGAACAGAACTGAGGAAACACTCACTACTGGCAGGTGATTTTCGTTGTAAGATTCTATTCGAAGATCACTTAGCGTTAAATTAATATAGGATTTCATAGAAAATATTTCACAGAGATAATCTGATATTCTTTGATTCTAGTTGATCTTCACCATTCGAAGTATACTACGAAATTATTGTCGTATTGAGTCGTAATAGTTCGATAGAGATAAAATTTTTTGATAGTTTTCTCTATTCAAAAGCAATAAACAACTTTAGGTTTAATTTATTCAACCGTTTCATTAGCAATTAATCTTCGCTTAATAAATCACTCATTGTTCTTAATTATAAATGATTTCTTTTGCTCTTATGGATATGCCTTCATCTCAATGAGAATTATCGTCTAATCCATGAGAAATTTTTTTAAATCTGAACTTTAAATCCGAATTCATTCCGGAGAGAAACCATCGATCGATTGTATAAGACAACCCCATAATAAATAAAAACCACTATAAAGTTCATCATCCTAATTTTTAGCGAAAGCCGATGATGATCAAATACGACTCATAGATTATGTGAATAACGAGAGCATTTCCTGAAAAAGCTGAACAGCAAATGTCTTTATTGTAAGCAACAATCGAAACATCACTTCCTTTGCCCATACAAAAAATTTTTGACATCTGCTTATAATAGATAATTTTTGAAAATAGTGAAATGCAAAAATATGCAAAGGGCACATTTATGATACACACCCTTTCTTGCAAGCGTACTAGGCAATCAACTCAACCGCTGACTTCATTTTATTCCACTTTCGATGAGTCATCCCACTCAATGCGATCGTCATATTCGAAGTGCTGATATCATCTAAGTGAATATTTATGCGGCAATAACAGCATGAGGTTATTGATGTTCAGAAGCCCTGTTAACTATTTATCAGTGTGTCCAAGATGTGCTCATTATTCGAACTCGCCCACGTTCTCCATAAATTTAGCTCAAGGTGTGACAGAATTGCTCGAAAAACCTCACTTTCACCAACAGGAGAAGCAACATCACTATTACCATCCCCACGAGAATGTTCCTTTTTTATTCTTCGAAGCTTTGTTTTTTTCAGTCATAACTCCATCAATGAATATGCATCTCCTTTTCCGCATTCATGTTTTCGCCCAATAAAAAAACTATTTGAAGATGCGCGTAGAGGTGTATTAATCCGGAGAATCGAGGACAACTTTATTCTGCAATTTACATCAGTAGCGACCGAAATTTTGCAAAAAATTCTACGACGATCATTGATTCACTCTCCAATCTCCAATAAACTTTAATTATTAGGTTTTTTTCCATATTCTAAATCCCACTTTTGTTGATAATGTTCATTGTCTCCCTAGTAATTTCCCAGAAACTTGCAAGAGCCGGTTAAAGTTGACTTGCTTTCTCATTAATCCAGGCATCAATGCCCACTTTGTTCTCATAATTCTTAGTTATTGACCGCCCACGCGCTTCATAAACTGTCAAATATCTCTACTCTATATCTTCCTCTTGCTTCTCCTTCTCGTACGTACTTCACTCGCCATTGTACAACTGATTCATTTCTATAGTGTGAACCGGTATAAAGCGGCATCTTATACGGATACTTCTTCTTCTTCCCCCTCCTCCCTATTCTTATTTCACTCTACATGAGTAGCCATTAAAGCTTCCTTACACCGAATTCTTTTGTGCTCCAACAAATTCCATTCATTTCTGCCGCTGAAACATTTATTCCTATATTGCATTTTCATATTTCAAACTTGCAAATAATGTGCCCCACGTTGATGATAACGCTGCTGGAATGAGTTCGACATATCTGCATTTTCTTGAACCCTGATTGCTTGCGGAATAATCTTTATCTGGTAAAGCGGCGCAACTTATCGAAAGAATTTGTAAAAAAAAAAGGCGAAACCAAATTCGGATCTGTAATTAACGACTCGCAATTTCAGTTTTCATTTGGAACTCTGCAGGCAGTCATCATTACTGCAACATTATTACTAATAGATTCGCGACTAAAATAGTTTGCCGCATGTATGCATTTTTATTTTTCTTAGAACACTCGAGATTCTTAGAAGGGAAAGCGTTAGGTGGATCGCATATTCTTTAACATATGAAAAAAAACGAACTATATAAAAAAACGAACAACGTTTTTCAGTGATAGGGGCAAATGCGCAGCTGTTCATTACATTTCATTCAATAAACAAGCGGAGCTATCAAATAACTTGAAAATCGAGTTGAACTTAAGAAAATATCGTGTAAAATTGACAGGTGAATCTGAAAATCATAAATATTTTATGAAAATATGCCCATCTGTCAATATTCAGTTTTTGCTTTATTTATAGTTCTTAGAAAGTGCTGAAAATTTCAATCGGCTTTAGTAGAAATTCCTGCTCGCAAATAATTATAGCCGTGAAAGAAGAGTTCTTCTGGGACTCATATTCTTAGATAACGGCCTTTAGAAAACGGCTATTTAGGTCTCTAAATGAAAAAAAGCGTGATGCTTTGATAGCTTCCAACTATGTTTTGCACCAAATTAACTCATTATGTGCCAATGCGTTCATTGAACAATTGTTCACCAAAAATCATTATATAAGAATCATATTTATTGATTTCTCAGCGTTGAAATCGCATAAAAAATTTTCATTAATAAATCTCATATACATAATTCCGTCAAGACTAAAGTACGGCGAGATCCACTACTCTAATTTCAGTAATCATGGCTCAACTCATTATTCATAACTTATCAATGCAAAATGTAAATTTTCATAGAAAATTTGATGAATATCAATCAGTTAAGTAAATAAGAGAATATTTCTCTTCGATGGATATAACACCGTTCATTGCTTTCAAAATTTTCTCATAAAATGTGCAAATATTGATGTAATTACCCTCAAGGAGAAAATTTTTTATGCACACCAATTACGGAAATATTCATATTTCTTCTATTGCTTAAAAAGTGCAATATGAAAAAAATGCATTCTTTGCTTAATTAGAAGAAAATTTTCTTTTTGCAAACCGTTATTGCAACTGCAATTGCAATATCGGTATGCAAAATGCAACTATCGATGCAAAATTTCTAAAAAAAATGGTGTAAAAATGGAAAAGTGCAAAATATTAATGAAATGACAGATTTAAAAAAATATTCCCAGCATTATTCATCAATTATAAAAAGGTATAAAGTATGAAGCAATGTTTGCTTCTGAACAGTCGTTGAAAGGGACATACCTTGTATAACTCATTTTCTAAAAAGCAAGAAGGTGACCCACAATTTTTAACTGTAAGAAAGTTCGTGATTTTCTCCCGAAAAGACGGCCGAATTTAAAAAGGTAATAAGACCTCTAGCAGGTTAAAACGTCTCTCACTAAGGAGCTATGAATATAGCGAGCATATATCGGCAGTCTATTGTTTAAATCCAAGGAGCAATAATCCGCATTACATTTGCGTTCCTCGCTTAGGGAAAGACGTGAAAATGATTTTCTCAAAGAGTTGAGCAACAAACAAATCATGAAGACAGAACAGCGCAAATCGAGAAGCTTCTCGTAGGCTTATCCCTGTGTCCATTATATTTTATGAAATTGGTCACTTAAGGCATTCCCTACCTCCCTCCGTAGCGGCGAACCGACTGAAATTAATATTTAATCAAAAACCGAGGAAGAAAAAAAGAGAAATCTCATTAAGGACGATTGACCGTCATTTGAAATAGCTGAAATGATTAAGAATGCGTTCATCGATTCGAACGATAAAATCAACGCCGCATGTAAAAAATCCTCTTGTTCTCCTCATTCCCTCAAAACTTCTATTTGCTGTTAATTAAATAGAGGCATTGTATTACTGCAGCATAATGCTGTATCAAGCCACACATCTTTCTTGAAGCACATTATATTTCGTCATTTATGCGAAAGAATTATAAAAGGTTTCGATTTTAAGTGGGTTTCCAATCGAGGTAATTGGTTCGGATACCCACTGAATAAGTTGGCAACTTGCGCATATGTCACAATTTCTATTCATAGAAGCGTCGAAATTAAGCCGAGAAGACCGCTTTTATTATGATCTTGCAGTGGATGGAAATTGTATTTCTCACGTCGATTGATGAGCATATTTAAGTGAAAATCAACAAGCTTTGAAATGAAGGCAATAAATTTTATGCGGCAAGCTCAATTTTTCATAATGACTTGAGTTTTACGATGCATCATCCCTAATTCAAAGTCACCGGCTTCAAGTGGTAACGAGCAGAAGACTTTATTATCACATAAACAAACTTCGCTTTGCATGCAGATTTTGAGCCGATGACGATTATTTGCCATTTCATCGGGTCTGGTGGGTGTTGCTCAGTTTGAGTGCTCTCCTTTATGGCTATCTAGTTAGCATCAAATCTAAATGGAAATAATTGGTCATCATTGTTGCTCATTATACTTTGCGCAACATAAGTCAGCATGGAATTATATCCAGTGCATTGCGTCTGTGATGGAATACTATCGCACGATACTCTCTCTCTGTCTATCGCATCACAGCAATCCACGTTCAGAGGAATGATAGGGGTATTTATCACGCAGAGTTATATTTTGAATTAGACGGTGGAAAGATTCAATATTTCATTTAGCTTGAGGTTAGCTCTGCTCCACTCCAACTTCCAAATCCGGAGCATTACTCGAACCTTTCTCGCCACCTTCCCCCTCCCCACCACCAGAATGTTTGAATAAGATAAGCGAGGTAGCGGAAAGTTGCTCAAGCATTCTGGAAAAGGCATGCGGGGAAGCGGCATTTTGAGAGGGGGATTGAAGCTTGGAGTTGAGCATAACTCAATGCAAGCACAACATGATATTTAATACTTCCACCACCCTATTTAAAATACAAGTTCTACGTGGTGAAATGTCGATATATCACTTCTAAATGCACAGTAGTGTGAGGCCGTATAGAGAGTACTGCGTGTAAGCATTCAATTACACATGTTCATTGCATTCGGTGCAATTGCATGCTCACTTCCATAGCACAAAGCACAATGAGTAACAATGGTGTGCAAATGAGCGATTGAATTTTTTTGAGGATTGAATTTTAGAAATTAAATTTTACACTCCCCAATTGAAAATGATTAAATTTCGAAGCGTTTAGAATATGTTGGAAATTTCATCTTTACTCTTAGGAAATTTAGAATAAATGATGAGCTGTATACAAAAGAGGAGTCACATATACTGCATGATCGTTTCCAACAACAACTATGGATTCTTTTAGCTTATCATTTAAACAGTTTTAATTTTCAATAAAATTTGATGAACATCGAAGGCAGTAAAAATGAATATAGTAATACTAATGCTGTTGTCGACGTTTTTATGAGAACCTGATTGACGTTTAGCAATTCTGATATAATTGCAAAATCTTATATAATTGCATAGTGCTTCATATAGAATCATGAATCAAAGTAAAATTAAACATTTGACGCAGAAAAGTACAACTGTGGAAATAGAAAATATTGGTGAAAATATTTTTGCGTGAAAAAAATATGAAAAAAATATTCATCGAGAACTAGGATCAGTAGTTTTGTTGAGATGAGGAGCGCAAATTTGGGACATAATTCGCTGATATTGCACCCAAAGTAGCAGTAAATGAAAAAAAAAAAGATATGCAGCGATTGCATCCAGACAGGCAATATAATTGAGAAGAGTTGCAGAGGCACATTTGTGTTAACAGTAAAATTGGGAGAATTTGCAAAGCACTACATTCGAAGAAGCACCGAAATTAAGAACGAGGAGAGCGCTCACTGAGATGGGTAGAATTTCCCCCTCATCGTTCAGGTGTAGTCCTCTAAAAGGTACTTTATAGTTTATCATCCAGCTCGGAAATACCGACGCTTGCGGAAATATATGCGGTGAATATTTAGTTAGATTCTGCGTTATATGCGGATCTTCCAGGAAAAAGTGTGGCAAGATTAGGCCCTACGTTGATCAGACAAATAACCAGTAAAGCACGAATGTTTCTAAAGCGCAACATGCTAAGCAATTATTGAGATATCAAACGATACGCTATTATTGTTTCTCTTTCTATCTCCTAACCGCGTCCCCACCTTTTCTGTCCCCACTACAAATTTTTTTCTGAATTTTATCAGTCTGTTCGAAATGTGAGCCTGTATTAGAGAATAAAATCTTCAAGTCCGCCTAAATAAACGCAAAAAAATTTTCTTATTTCTTACTTCATGCTGTTTAGCTATCGTGCCTCGACGTAGTTGGAAGAAGGAGAGTATCGAAGAGTGAAGAAATTATTTATTCAACTTAGAAGTAAACTTATATTTCATTTAATTAGATGCTAGAATCGCTTACGATTCTTCATTCTGAACGTACTTCACTGGGAAAAATCTCTTTTATCAGAATACTATGTCAACTCATTTGTGGGAAAAGAATTTCATTGGCAACAATTTGCCTGTGAATCGATGCGAACGGAAATTCTTCCGAAATAGTTCTCCCAGTTGCGTGCTTTCGCAATGAGAAGATTACGTTGTCATAAAACTGCAACTCTTGCAAATCGCAAATCGCGTTCAGTGACACTCGTTTTGCAACTTTTCTTGCATGCAAGAAAATAACCGAAGTTTCAAAGTTATGAGTTTATTACCTATTAGAGTCGCATATTGAATTTTTAAAGCATCGCAAAAACATAATTGCTCAACGAGTTACTTTCGATACTCTCAACTACGCGATTATTCTAAAGCATAAAATTTCACCTGAGTGCATTAATATCTTGCAAATCATAATGCATGATATTTTAAGAAACATATAAAAACTATAATTATATATCGAAACACTTAAACTACTTGTATTTTATTGCAATTTTCTCTAAAAGGATTGATTTTTTTTTCTGGAAATAAATATAAAATTGAAAAAAAAAGAAGGGAAGAAGCTCAAACGCACTCAATGAATACAATGCACGCATTTGCAGATGTAATTTGAGGAAATCATTAGAAATAGATTTGAATGGCTTTTGTTATGCAACGATGTAAAGCTGAACGTATTTCTTCAACGTAATAAGGAATTTCTTGCATTATCTAATTAAGAAACAAAATTTTTTTCCGATGAAGATATTCCGCACAATTTGAGTTGGTCCTATTGAGTAGAATTCGAAAATAATGTTTAACTGATCGATCGAACGCTTATATACCGATTGTCAACATATCTTCAATTTAACTCCATCACACATATGACGTCGCATGATTGTTTTTTTTTTTCTATTTTTAGTGCCTCAGTATAATTTGACCAATATGTATTTATTCGACTACACCCTTTCATTTGTTATATTCTCTACCCACGCGAGCTCCGACAATATGGCGATCGACGAATGTGAAATGGCAAAATGACCTAAAAGAGAGCAAAGAACACTTTTTTAAGAGGAGGATTTTAGACAGAATGGCACGATATGCATTGCTGCACTTCGTTTGGGAAGCTAAACAAGCTCATAAATGAAAAACAAGAAACAAGTAAACATGCTGATTGATGCTTTCATATTTTTTACTGATCCGATGATTGTACAACAAATCTATGAGAGATTCGTTTCTTTGTTATCAAACGGCATTAAATGCAACCCACAATTTGCAAGATCTATGCAAATTTTCTATCGAAGACTATCGAAAATAATTTCTGTGTTTGAGAGCACAACCTGCATTCCGTTCGCAGGCAATAGTGCATCAGTGAAGAAGATTTGGGCATTGGTGGAATGGTAAAGCATGGTTAAAGCATAAAGGTTAAAAAATCAGTATAAATAAGCAAGGAAAATGGCAACGCACGATTATCGGTTATAGAATTATAAGTTGAAAATTAAAGAGTATCAGTGCGAAACAATACAAATTAGTCATTCACCTTACTTAAATCAGTGAGTGTGCGCTCGAACGATTGAAAAAGATTTCTTTAGATTGTCAATGATTTCGTTGTACTTTGCGAATTCGTTGGCTCTTTTTTTTACACGACTAAGATGAAAGGGATTGATTAATCCTTAAAAAATTTTACTTGACGTTTTAAATTGTGTAAGATGGATGCGATTGGCTCACAATTCGTGATAAACATTGAAACGGAAACGATAGAAAAGACCGATAACGTGTTGAAAATTTCTCAGAGATGCATCTTATCTATGAAGATTAAAAGATGGTAAATACAGGTGCAGAGCAAGAATTTGCAAAATCGACAAGAAATGAAGTGAAAAGGATCTAATATAAACCATTTAGCAAGGAAAAAGAATGTGATATAATTTTTGTAATTAGGAGCATTTCACATAGCGTTACAATTCAACAAATTTATTATAAGAGTAATCTATGTCATTATTACTATTTCCACTTGAGAGTACATTTCTTAAACGGGTCTCTTCAGAACACGTGCTGCTTTCTCTTGTGTTTTCATACTCTTTTGCTGGCTTTCCTTTCATTTCCGCTTTTGAGTTTTTCAATTTTTGCAGCATAATATATATATGCCGTTACGTTGAACATAAATCCGATAATGCTTGCGTTAGCTAGAATGTTGCACTTTGAAGGAATAGATTCTCACAAATGAGAATATTGTTTGAGTGGACAAAAGATTTTTGTAACTAGAAGCATGCAGCAAATATTCGAACAGTGAAGTAATTAGTTAAATCTTTGCTAGTCTCAAGCGGAGATTATTTGAAATGCCCTCATAAATGAGCAAGTAATATTTCGATGGCTAGTTTAGTGACAGAAATCAACAGAAAATCGAATGTACTTTGTGAGCGCAATACGAATAAGGAATGATTGAGAGGAAAGCACTATTGAGTATTGATATCCATCACCGCTAGTCGAATGCACTAAGTAAGTCCACCAACGTTGAGGTGCATAAATTGCTATCGAGAGGAAACTGCTGACAAGTTAAATGCCCCATTTAAGTTAAAAGACTTATATTGCTCAAAAGACAGATGTTCGTTTATCGCTTCAATGAATATTTGCATAACACAAGTAGCATAACGATATTATATCTGATCCCATATTTGCCTAGAAACCAGGCGCACGATTTCTGTCCTTCCTGTCCCCCTCCCATTTCCTCCCCATCATGATTCCTATAATTACTGAAGCGCTCTTCGATCACACTTGATACTTGTGATGTCAATCGATGATTGTCCAAGTAAATTCCCTCACTCGCTACGATTTTCGTAAAAAAATACTGTTAGGAAATATTCATCTTCAATATTGGTTTTAAAAATTGAGATGAATTTCTCATATACCTCATGCATGGAAATATTATGCAATTCTTTAAACCAGCTATGGCATGTAATCGTTGCTTCATATGGGTAATTGAAGCTGCTAGAACTTTCATCGTATTCTACTCATATAATCCCTATGTTGCTTATTCTTTACTCTCGCTCTTGCATTAGTTATAAAAACAAGAAGTAATTGGATAGACACTTACCGATACAGATTAAAGCAAACGTCAGCCTATTTTCGTCTGTTTCAACAATGAAAATGCAACTCATTATTATTAATTCAAAAGAAAAGCATGCTTTATTTCATTTATGTTTAACTAGCTCAGAGGAAATACTGTGCATCTGTATTAGATAATGTTTGTATCACATTTAGTGTAATTACGTGCCGAGATGTTGAAGACGCATCTTCAGATTTTATCGAAGAGATCTCAACGAAGTAAAAAAATAATAATTTTTGTTGGTGATTTAGAATTGAATGTCTATACTAGAAAAAATCAGCTCATTATTTAGACGTTTCATGTTTCATATGCAAATCGAAAAGAACGAAGGCAAATGTTTTCTATCAAAGTGGTCAACTTAAAGGTCAACTTAAAGTGGTCAAAGTCATTATTTAGTAAACAAATTTATAGTGCAAAATTCTCAATAATATTCATAAGAATGAATTCATCTCATGAATAACCTTACAAATGACATTATTTAAATTATTAACACAAATAAGACTGATCAATAATTATGAAAGTCATCATTTCAATGGTGCCTTTATTCATCACTTCTGATATATCCCACTGTAAATATTTAAGATTATTTCGTAAATACATTTTCCAAATAATGTGCCTATTCGAAAGTGATCAATCAAATTTTGCCTTTTAGAATTTGGAAGACATCAATAGGAAAAAAAAAGTCCTCAAAATCACCTTCGTTTTCGCTACGCTCATCCAAATGGTATTAACGATTCAATGTATTCGACGTAATAAAAAAATTTTATTATAGAACATTTGAATCAATTCACGAAACGCCTCAAGGGAGTGCAATGCCACCCGCATTGCTCGTAAATGGCCGTTCATTTAGATGATCGCCAGAAGCTCTTTATGAGCAATATGGTGCTGCAACTGAGTCCATATGAATTTCTTCGAATTTTTGTTTTATTATCTCATTTGATTCGATAGACGAGGATGAAGAGGAAAGAAAAACAATTTTTGTGAAGTAATTTTTATAAAGTAATAAAAAGTATAGTATCCTATAAATTATCTCAAGAGCAAGACACCAGAGAAAAGAAAGAGCAGGATAGAAAAAA
This sequence comes from Baylisascaris schroederi, assembly GCA_006503575.1. Lineage (NCBI taxonomy): Eukaryota > Metazoa > Nematoda > Chromadorea > Rhabditida > Ascarididae > Baylisascaris > Baylisascaris schroederi. The sequence continues at coordinate 434,113 of QEWY01000073.1, read as the reverse complement.
GAAGGTAAGTAGGAAGATAAAAAAATAATAACTGTCATCACTATTGATGGAGGATTGCCATAAGATTGCAAAGATATTTATTGCGTGAAAGCAGTTCAAGATAATAAAATTATGTGGACTGAGCATAGTAATAGAGCATGTAGAAAAATATTTCTAAGTACTAATAATCTTGTTGGGAGGAGGAGGAGGAGGAGGAGAAAAAGCCCACATATTTTACAGGTAATTTTCTCACCTGACATCTTATGCCTATTAGTTTTGATCATGCAATAGCTGAGTGCAAGTATTATGAAGTTCTACAACTTAAGGCACCACGATCATGTATTACATTTTGTAATTCTATTAAATTAATTACTGCAACTGCTCAACTAATTAATGTGGGCGTTTTACATGCAATACCGTATCAGAAGTGTTATAAAAGTTCCATCTTTACGACTTGCTCATAAGCAGTGACTTTAGCCTGTGGATTTAGGTGACCAAATATTTTTGAAGTCATAGAATTCCTGCCAAGAGAAATCGTTGAAGAAAAAACCTGCTAAGAAAAATCGTTGGATAAACAATATGCGCGACAAGAACCATCTTATACTCGTGGATAGAATTCTTTTAAAAATTCCATACAATAAGTATGCAAAACCTATTGAATGCTAATTATTAAGCTAACTTTTAGATTCACTTTTCTAAAGTGGAATGGTATAGCTGTGAAATGGAATCACAAACACCTCCTTGTAAAGTTAGCATCATCTATATTAAAGTTCTTTTCTGTTTCTTTCTTAGTATGCTTATCGTCATAAAAGCATTCTCATACATCTTAATATTAGAGTGCATTATGTTCTACCAATTCTTTACAAAGAAGATATCAGAAATAATAATTAACACCCACCGTATTATGAAGATAAGAGCTTTTTGCGCAACAATAACGAATGCCAGCAAAAACATCTCTTCAACGATCTTCAAAAGGTTATGAACTATTTGTTTCGAGTTATTCACAGATCATTGAAATAGTTTAAACCGTCAAGCTTTATATATGGGATGGTTGCGACATGCTAATAAATAATCGAATCAGAGAAATTTAGAGAGTTTTTAGGCACAAAGAATTATTGTTAATTCCTCAGAAAGATATTAATGTTGACGTAACAAAACAGGAAGAAGGTAGTAAATAACCGACATTTTCGAAACAATGCAGGGCAAAGAACAACCAAATATCACGTGACGTCTTTGCTGAACTCGACGATCACGTCAAACAGGTAGCGATAACAGTAAAATAGCACAACCTTAAAAGTCGGCTATTGCAAAGCCCTTACGCCTATGAGAGTAAACAAGAAAGTACGGTGAACTATAACGAACAATGAAAGAACGAATATTACTGCAAATCACCTCAAAACTAAGTATAGAATTTCATTAGGTATGTGGAGTAATTTATTACTCTCATTGTATGGAGAATTAAAAACATATGCGGCATAAATATAATCTTAGTAACGAAGAAGCATAAAGTAATAATAAACTAAACAGGCGGAAAATATAAGTTGAAACGTTCTATTTTCACTGAGTGTGCAGTCACCATTTTACCACTATCAATGATCACATTCGAGTTATTGAACAAGTCTCCTACCAGTTGAAATTCTAAAATTTAATTATATATTCACCATTTTCAACAACTTTTCTCTCCTAATTAGCGAACACTTTTACATATATTTTCATTCAAAAATTACACTGTTACATTTCTTCAACCAATTCAACTTATATAACCAACGATTACTCCCTTCTTGCTTTTCAACTTACGCAATTGCAATAATATCTTGAGAAGATCTCGATCGCTATTCTTCCAAAGATTAAAAGGAGCAATTTATTTAGCTGATTATCTTCTCATTAACATTTAAGCATCGAAAAAACAGCGCTTTCTACTGAATACCAATAAGTTTCATATATGTAGCCATATATTTGCATCTTTAAAAATAAGCCTATAAAGTGGTGACCGTTTTTCTAATAAAAGAAGAATAATTGCCTCCGAGTGGTCACTCAGTGTAAACGATTTTAAAAATTGCCTCCGAGTGGCGGCCATTTGGTGTAAACGATTTCGAAACATCAATATGACCAGTCAATAGGGTTTCACTAGGGAGAATTAAATTCTGCGTATAGGGCAATTACTGACTTCAACGAAATAATTTATATTACAAAAGTTCAGCAAATTTAATATCTCTAAGATTTACTCATTCTCTTCAAAAGCCAATCTATATTAGGCATATTAAAATCAGTGCTAATGAGAACGAAGGTATCCATCCAGGAATCGCTGAGTATTTAAGAATCGATGAAATTCTTCACTAAAAATTTACACCAGTGTATGCTTGTGGAGTCTTTTATTAGCTGAATGCATAAGATGAATAGAGCGGTCATCAAAAACATCCGTGTAACGAGCAATAGTTTCCACCGAGATTAATAATTGTAATGAAGGGAGCAATGCTAACACATTTCTCCGTTTACAATCACTGAAAGATTTTTTCAATTTATAATGTTTGCAATATAGCAATATTGAGAAGCGCATAAGAAGCCATGAACGGATAAGAAGCCGTTTATCATCTAGGCAAAAATATTTGTTAGTAGGCAAATGTCATAGCAGTCCAGCTAAAAACACTTTGCAGTGTTTCTATTCTTGATGAAAAATAGCGATGTCGTGTTGATATCCTCAGAGAAGTCACTAACTCTGATTGGATGATGATGGCATATTATTAAAAACGACAGCTGCTATTTTCAATTAACAAAAAACGAATGCTTTTCACCCGCCTTTCATGCTCGGAACATGCGCAGTGCACACGGCGCGAAATTCTTTTTCAATCTTTACTAGTTTAAAGTCGTTTTGCACATACCACATCTGGGGCAGATGTCTTCCCATATCTTTTACAGTATCGTTGACTTTCTCATTTAAATTCTCGTAGATCATGCACAGCTTCGCTTTTTTTGAACATCTCGATTCAGGATAGCGTGAGATGTCCTTTGCAGGCTATATAGCGATATGGAGAACATTCGAATATCCTGTCACGGAAATCCATTCAGCAAAAATTCTTTCTTCTATGACGTCCTAACCTATTCGATTTTTTTCCTTTCCTTTCAATAAACGTTTTGTAACATGCGCCAGACGCTTAGTTTGTTGCGCGTTTTGCCGATCGTTGCCAAAAGACGATCGAGGGTGCAATGATGCGTTGAAATTTTGCGGCGCGGAGTTCCAAAGATCAGAGGGGTACTGGTATGGGGAATCGACAGTGCAAACGAATCCTGTTAGGCTGATCCTATCGGACTCAAGGTTACGGGCATTGTCGTCGCTGACAATGATCATTGGCGAACAACGGGATTAAGGTCGAGCGATATTTTCCTTACAGATCTTCAGATCAAACTTCGATAAGTGGAACTCATCAATGCTCAGGCGCACATCTATTCGCAATGTTAACTTTAAGCCTTCCTCTCAGCACCAAATTTCGTGCTCGAACATCGCACAGCTTAAATCCCGAAGATTAGATATGATGATGGACAATCCCGATAGCAGTAACCACCTTGCCCAATGCCATGTTTCTAGTAGCAATTGCACGTGATGAAATAATTCGTTGATTGCTGTTGGGCGAATCATAAAGCGTATTCTGGAGAGCATCTAATAAATAAAAGGATCGCATGAATCAACCAAAATCTCTGAAACAGATGTATCAAATAGAGCCGTACTAGACGTGCAGGTCAAGCATAAACTTAGATTTACTTATATTATTGCATTCGGTTTCAAGTTTGTTTCCATTTCATGAATAGTATATACTTATTTATTTGTTTATTTTTGTATTTATATTTATACGTTTATATTCATATTTATATCAATATATAACATTTGTGTTTCCATTTATATACATTGTTAAGTATTAATTCTATGAGCAATGTCGATATTACTTTATTAAATTTTGTTATTCCTAACCGGATATTGGATGTGCATTTGACGAAAGATCCTTCGAAGGAAAGATGCTTATATCTAAGAAAGACCTGACACCCAGACGAGGACTTGTTGAGTCGTTTTTTGACTATCCAGCAGCAGTGTTCGTTCGATGAGCCCTCTACTCAAATGGATTTATAATTAGGCAATTACTGTAATTCTCATTTTTACTCATACTTTATAAACAAATACATTAACATTCACGCTGCTCTAATTGAACTGAAAACCTATTATAGTATTCTACTTGTGGCATCTGAACCTCTTAACCTCCTACAGCTAACAGCTATAAAAGCTCAATAGTTCATATAATGGAAGTAATTAATGCACACATATTTACAGCTCAGCGATCAGGAGAGCATTATAGACGGTAGTATTACTGCAGTGAAGAAGTTGTTACATGCTATGAAGAAAACAGCCGATAGGGTACACAACTGAACTCACATTCAATGATCAATATTCACGAGAGGATGAGTTAGCGATTCGTTAAGAAGCTTTTCTTGTATTTCAGAAAGTGGGCGTGATTCACTGTTGAGATGTTGTTTAAGAGTTGTTGTGTTCCTCGATGGGAAATTTTCTCATCATTGCGAATTTTCGATGATAAAAATTTCTTTATGTAAGATTTGTTCAAAAATTGAATTTGTAAGTTTCAAGATGCGAAAAAATAATCTACAAGTATACTCTCATAATAAAGAGCACTTCAAATGCTACTGAATTTTACAACGAAAAAGTAATATTATTAATTGCTTTCAATTCTAAGAATATGTAATAAAATCGATTCTAATTTCTGTTAGATTAGAAATGCCAACCCAGAATGGTAAATAAAACTGCTCGTTTGAGACGACTTCAGCACATTCCCATCTCAAAAAGACCGTAGCTGTTTTGTCTATGAATCTTAGAAACAAAGAAAATCAACGCGTTCATAGCAACAATGAACGTAAAGAGCAACTTTTAGAGTAAAAAGGCGATATTGCGTTCTATTCATGCACGACATTATTTGAAGTCGGTAATTTCTATGGCGGTTGAAAAGACATTTCTTTCTTTCATTTTTCTACATCATGAATCAAACATCTTTGCTATTCCTTTGATTCAAAAAGCGAATGAGGCACACGATTCACTCTGTGACCTATGGATTTTTTTCTTTATTCTCTAAGAAACCATTTCTAGCAAGCTATGAATTTTCTCGCCACGCTCAAAGAAGTTATTCCTAGGTATGTTCAGCAAAAGCACATCGTTTTCACATCATCGCAAATTTCTCCATGAAAATGAAAGCACATTCAGCACAAAGCTCAGAAAATCATCGTTTAGTATTGCTTACTGCACGGTCGGTTTTAAGAGGGCTTTGAGCAAACTCTTTGGCTTCGTCCTATCGAGTCATTCCGACTAGTGGCCTCATCGGGACGAGGGTGGTGCAGCAAGTCGGAACTCCTCTTGAATGGAACAACGATGAATCGACTCGCCAGTATCCGATAAGTAGAAGACGAGCCTAAGCCTTAACTTTCACGCTACCATGTAACTTGAGCTAAAGGGAAGTGGTAGTGCTATGAAGAGACATTTATTCATAATGAACGCTTTGTCGATTAAAGCAAATAAAATAAATGAAGTAACTTATCGTAGAATAATAAAAAGAAAATAGTAAATTGAGCGCTACTCAAGCAACTTCAACAGCCATTATGGAACAACACTTGAACAATAGTAGCGGATCGAAATAATACCATTTCCTGAGCTTAACGTATATGAATCCTCTAATCTACAAACCATCATTTAAGATGGAGCATTTTTCCAATCGATAAATGAATATATTAGGGATTCAACGGTAGATTTCAAGTGATGGGCAATAACATGAAATCACTAGTGGGATCAATAGAAGCACATGGAAACAATTTGTCATCAATGACTTTAGACGATAAGCAGTGATATAGAAAAACACATCCTATTGTTCGCGTGTTTTTGAAATTCGGAATATTACCTGCCGAGAGCAATCTCACTATTATGAAGTTCTTTCTTGAAATTCTGCCTATCCTTAGAAATAGAAGAATGACTATAGAAAAAATTGCAAAAATTGCTTTACACCTTTCATTATTGGATAGTTTAACGTTATCATAGGCAATGCGGTCAGAATGCATAATACTCGAAGCTTTTTTTGCTAATTTTTTTGAAGAGTCTCGTAATGTTGTCATCGCATCAACTCATAGTATTTTTATGTGCAGCCGGTTGGTGCTTAGTATGTGCAGTATTAATGCGATTTTTTTCGTAGATCGATCAGCGCAAAAATTGCAAAAATGATATACTGTGACATCTGCACCTAAAGTTTCTTCAGACTGGCACACTCTTTGAAATAACAGTTGCAGCGGTGACCACGTCGAGATAGGTAGTACGAGCGGTGCGGCGATCTTGAAGGTAAGCGCACAATTTTTAGCAGAAGAATCTTACCAATTTTCGAGAAGTAGCCTGCTTTCAAAGGCAGTTGGGAATATATAAGGAGACCGATACAGTTTGAGTTTTACTGAATAGCCCGATCGCCTACCGCATATAAAACGATCACAAATAGCGAACGTTGTGCGTTCATGCGAAATAGACTGCTTATATGAATCCTCTAACAAAGAACAATTTTAGAGTTGCAGCCACTCGATAATCCAACTTACCTTGTCTCAAAATTTGAGCTCCTTGAAAACTCGATTGCTTATGCAGAACATGAGGGGTGCCAATGAAAATCAGCATAAGGAATTAAACTATATCTTAAGTAAAGCCCATATTTTGCTCACTAGCTGATGCTTGCGAAAACACGTGAATCCTCGTCAAAGCAATATCACGAAAAGAATTTTTTTTGCGAAATTTTAAGTGACTAAAATTTACCGGCTCCACGTTTTGCTTTACAGATAAACGAGCTTCAAAGCTGTGTATTGCTATAGTCAATGCTCATGGTCAACTCTATGGCATAAACGATGAAACTATTATCGTGTCACTGCGTTGAATATTGATGAAGCTTTTCTCTCAAAAGTTTAATAAACCGCTTGGTAAATATTGCATATCAGAACGTTTTGCAGTTAGTGGAATTTGTTGCTCAATCATTTAGCGACTAAAGATTGCCGGCAAACAATAACATCGATTAGTGTCTTATCTCGAACCATCATCTATCTATTCCGAATATGCTGAATTCCATTTCCTCAAATTCCCTTATTTCCTATTCTATGCATTCGTTTATAGCAAGTAACATAATTGACTGAGCTCCTTAAGAATCTTTCTTTCCACTATAAATATCGAGAGTTTGCGTTATAGTGAAAACAAAGCTAGTTTAATGATCAACGATCATAAAAATATAAATAAAAATATATAATTGTGACGAATTTTATTCAATAGAAAACTTTATTACTCACACAATAGCTAACATCTGATCTGATCACGCTATAATAGCATCATCGCTTCATTCTAATTGAGCAGCTTTCATACTCATACATCATCATAATGAAATAATTATTCAAGTTCTCTCTGAATATTGCCGAAAAGATTACTCGCATAAAACTGATTTCAAGCAAATTTTGTAAATCTATAATGCCATTTTAAAGAGTTTTTTTCGCTTTTCCCATCTTTTTATATCTATTATTGAAAGAGCAGCGCTAACTCAAGACACCCCGAAGAAATTATAGATCAAAGGGTTTAGTGAAATTATCTTGTAAAAGTTTATGCGAATAGTTCAATATGCCCAGGTACACAAATATCCTCAGAAAGACAAATCGACAAAGTTTAAAAAACATCAAAAATTTCAAGGAGAATTGACGAAATAAAGTTTGAACTTTAGTGGAGCATGAAAAAGAAATAAAAACTTGAAATAATTTGAAGAACTTTGCAGAAAAAAGGTTGGCAATTTCGATGCAGTCTTTAGAATTTTCATATACCTAAAGCACGCACATACTCGGCACAGCCATCACACAATTAAATAATTTTTTTTTCATAAAAATTGCTTTAGTTGGTTGTTCATCGAGGCGTTTAGAGAGTGTTGGCAAGCAGTAGTAGGCTAAATGCACCATGAAATCATTGCGTACTAAATAAGAACATATTTCATAGATATTCGCTCGCAATATTAGGTTATTAAACCCTCTCAAATGTGCTGCAACGCTTATTGCACTTTTCCATACTATAACTAGGCAAATAGAGTTTACGTAATAATGATTCCTTCGTCATCTGCAATCTGTTCTTTTTATTGCATATTAATAATATGATATATTTCAAAAAAAATGAGAAGGATACTTGCAATTTTGCAAAATCTGATGAAACCATTTTATACGTTTAATGATGACTGATATATACTGAAGATAAAACATGAGGTTCAAGTTGTTCACCTTGCAATAATTTTTACCACTAATTCTCGGTCGAACGGTTTGTCTCATTGGAAACGGTCACTCTACTTCATAGCTTTCGGATTTCCGACACTAAATGTTAATCCATTTGCGGTTACACTCATTCTAATATTTTTGATGCAAATCGTTGTTATATAGCGCAAGCAGCAGGTGCATTGAGTATGACGTATTTGTCGAGAATGATATATGCTTCTTTTTTTTTAAAATAAAAATGTGTAACGTTTCATACTCGTTAATCGTTTCCAAATAGTCAGAAAAGCAGTTGACTTCTAAATGACATCTCTATTGAATAGTTGTATCGCCTAATGATTTTCTCGAATGCTTAATAAACTTTAGCTTCCCCATTAAGCATTTAAAAAGTAAGCAACTCATGTTCTTAAATGAATATTATTGAAACCTAATAATATGCTGTGCTCACATCTGAGAATAACAGGATTGCACCCTTGGCATTGGTGTTATAATATGTGTTGACTTCGAATTTGATTCACAATATAGAGGATGTGCAAAATGAAACCATTCAAAAAAATTTCATCGTCATTTAGATGTTGAATGTAATTTGAAATTGCCGTGTGTAGAAAATTTCGTTTTTGAGTTATTTATGCGCTCCATATAAATTCTTCGAGTCTGCACTATCCTTACAGTCAATATTAGGAGATTTATTCCATGTGAAGATCGTTGCCGTTCTAGGTGAAAATAGAGCGAAAGTTTTCTTGTTGATTTATTAATATGAGATGTACCCTCAGCTAGCTATACAAACTGCTAATTCAATCATCAACTACACTGTGACCGCGAACACTAAACTGCGTGCTCAACGCATAAAGCCGAAAACGTTTTCTAGATCGTGATGAAAAACTCTGAGTACTAATGGCAAAGTGATAAATAAAAACATTAAAGAACAGGTAGAAATGCATATATCATAACACATCCGGTTAGTGTACGATAAACTGTAGGAGTAATAAACATAAGCCAACTTTAGAAATTTAAAAGCTCATATCATGGCACAATCAGTGATAACCAAATTTCATATAATCAATTTTATTTGTCGAAGAAAACCAAGGTAAACAGCATGAAACCTTCACAATGCACCAGCTGAGAGAGCAATCCCAGATAGAAAATTTCCCGGAACGATGTATTACTCTTTCAATTTCTATATATAACTCTATGAAATAAATAGAGCATAAGAAATTGTCTCATGTAAAAAATGAATTCCTGCCCAACTTCTTCCACTAAAGCAAATTACGACTCAATTTTTCATGAAAATTTATACGCTTTTTTCGCCATTTTTACACTCGATCAAGCAGAAAACTCCATAATCTAATCAGCTATCGTTACATATAGCATATAAAATCGAATTTCTCGCATGAGCAACTCAATCAATCATTTATCGATCACAAATATTTCGAATTTTCTCCGAATTTCTTTGAATTAATATTTCGATTTAGCAGAATAAAAATGTCAAACAAATCTTGGAAGCTGTTCTCTCAGTGATAATATATCAATTTTCAGAAACAACAGTCTCAACTTCACATATTTAAGAGCTATTTTCTGCAGCAAATCGTTTCACTAACACCGAAACCGAATGCAACAAATTATAGTGATCGTGAACAATTCGAGGAAACCGTTTGCCTTAAAAATTTGTTTACTATATTTCTATCCTCCTCGAAAACAGATAATTTACTTCAAGAGAGAGATAAACATGGTAATTTACGCGAGCAGGTAAGAGGCGGCAATTGGACAGAATAGGATATTACACCCGCAACCATCAATTAAATGGTCGCAACTTTAAGCGTAAGTGAAGTGATTTTCACTTTCATAGTCAATAGCATCCATACAAAATCAGTATTCTAGAACGATACCACTGTATCATTTGATTCATGCAGAAAAATGTAAATAATAGCATTCATATTTCCGTTAAAAGTGGTATGAGAAACAACTGAAAGCTTTATGGTGAGTTTAAAATTTCGTAATTTCAAAATTCCATAATTGTTAGTGGGCATTTCTTTGAATCGCTTTTGATATATGTGCAATTGAATTAACACTTCGATAAGTCTTTCATCTAGTGGTTCTCAGTAACCTTTAGCAATCATCATAATGTGTGTGCGGATCTGTGGCTGTCACGGCCCGAGTTCCTGCAACATCTCTACTGACATTCGGAGTCAGAAGTTTCCGAACACAGGTTCGTAAAATCACGGACAAAACGATGAGGCCAAACACGATTGATTATTGGTGACCATTTTGAATCACAAAATTACGTCGTTGAACGAGCCATTCAACTTGGAGAAAGTTTTGGAAATTTGCTCCAACCAAGCTTCATGGCCGAAATTGAGAGAAGATGATAAAAGCGAAAGCGAAAGAACCAAAACCGAGATTGAAATGCTTAAATCAGCTGCCTTTACGATCAACTGAAATTAGCAGTTGTAGCAGCAATGATTATAATGAACAAGTTCAGCGATTGCTTAGGTCCATTGTTTCGTAGCCAATTTTAAGTTTTTATTGGAAAATGAAAAAGCCCTTCAAAGAGTGAAAGTTTCGCGAAATTTGCTCTCATTCCCGGAAAGAAAACCTTTGGAAGCATCGCATTTGAGATATTACAAAACTGTTATTTTTATGAAAACTATTTGCGTTTCTACTTGTTAAATCATTAATAAATTATTCAATGTTGGCTTTAATATGCGTAAATCGATGATAGCTGAAGAAAATAAGTATGATCTATCAGAGTAGATGCTTTGCACAAGTAATCGTCAGCACGTGATGCATTTACAATCGTGCCTCATCGAATCGTACTTCATTAGAGTGAATTTACCCTTTCATAATTCGTAAGTTTCGAGATCGTTTTATTAACTCAGAGTTGCAACGATGAAATATCGTTTAGCACAAACTCTTGTATGGTATTCAGTGTGTGAACTTACGATATGGATCTTCCAATTTGTGGCTTACGATGTATTGTTTATCCTCTCAACCACAATAACTTCCTAGTTTGAACGTTGGGCTGTTTTATTAGTTTTGTAACAGAAGAATGCAGAATATTCGAGATGGATTTATTGGCAATGTGAAAAAGAAAATATTGCGAAATCATGCGATGAAAGACAGTGGGAATTGTTGAGATGAACAATTTAGCGGCGAGTTCCGTCCTCGAAGAAGACACCACCGTCGATGGCACAGTATTTGGGACAGATACCCCTTTCGCCAGGTGGACCTTGCGTTCCAGCTGGCCCAGGTTGGCCGGGTGCACCATCAGTGCCCGCTTGGCCGTCTTGCCCAGGTGGTCCCGGTGGTCCTGCTGGACCTGGAATTCCATCGGCACCTGGATTTCCCGGAGGTCCTGCTGGTCCTGGTGGCCCAGCGTCTCCTGCAAGGCAATCATTCGATGAAACGACCTCATTTCAAGTTGTTCAATTCACAAAACGGGGTTCGTAATTCTTTGGAAAATTGTACCGTTCGTTTTTTTAAATTCAAAAGATTGGAGGAGAAAATTATTTTTGTCATTATCATTCGGAACGAATGAGAATTTTAACTTCGAGCATCACACTGCTGCGCTCGTTATTGATCCTTGGATATCCCTATTGAAAGTATGTTCAAGCGGAGGCATTAGGAGCTGGGAGAAGTTTTGATGATAAGATGGACAGTTGTCGCCAATGTCGAACCTCTTCAGCATGGATTGTTTTATAAAAATACACGCAATGTTGAATCCAAACGGTGTCGTCATACTCACCTGTGGGTCCAGGCGGTCCCGGAGTGATTTCCTCGCTGAGCCCTGGTGCTCCATTATCTCCAACAGGCCCTGGATATCCCGGTTCTCCGACAGCCCCAGGTGGGCCCTTGGGACCAGATGGCCCTGCCATCGCATTTGCCCCATTGGCTCCTGGTGGTCCATCTGGTCCGGGTTCTCCGGGCTGCCCTGGGGCTCCAGGAGGCCCGGGAGGCCCTCCAGGACAAAGTTTACACGGAGGAGGCGTCTGGGGTTCACAAGGCTGCACTGGAGCGCGCCCAGCGTTTCCTGGGGTGCCTGGAGCGCCGTGCTTTCCAGCTCTTCCTGGTTTGCCCGCAGGCCCAGGTGGGCCAGCGGGTCCAGGGACACAGCATGCTTCACAACCCGATGCTTGACGAGCGGTGCGGTTATGCGATACGGCGCTATTCCTTAAATCGTGCACTTCTGACCAAATGTCCTTTGCTGTTCCCTGTAATCTAAGAAGGTTATGTTCTGAGAAAAATTGCACGAATTTCTGATTCGTTTCGTCACAAACAAACCTTGAGAAACTTTTATTATAATTCTGAAGATATGATATTTCATTGTTTTTTTTAGTGTAAACGTCAGTATCAGTCGGAAATTTGCTGCAATCATTCTGCAAGCACCAAAAAACGCATTTGCTAAATAAACGGTGATTATTATTAATATAGCTAAATGAGACCCTGTGATTTACACCCGATTAAATAGGACTCTTGTGAACTTAAGCGGACCGAAATTAAAATGGTCTCATACCTTGCAGAAGACCACTTCATTGTGCATATGACGATGAATTTGATTTACATAGTTGTAAACCATAGGTAGAGTGATGCATACAGATAGAACTGCTACCACCGAGAAAGCAACCGCCGAATAAGCAACGAAGCGATACGCCTTTATACGACCGTTGAGATCCATAGTTAATAGGACCTTCGAATAGAACGAGAGTGCGCTTTTGGTGTGGTATGATGCTTTTATAGCTAATACGCACGACGAGTTCCTATAAGAAAACGGTCCTATAAGAAGACATGGATATGGGCAGTTTCTGCGGGCGATATATGTCTCGTTATTGGTGTTTCCCCTTGTTCATCGAGCGCCTCTGCATCAGCAGGATACAGTCGATGTGAACGCATAAACAATAAACAAAATTAGAGAAGTGATGCTGCTTTGTGACAGCCGTGATTTAGGTGATTCATTTTTTATTAATTAGTAACAAATCAGAAGATTTCTTTGAGATATTCTCATGTTTTTATAGAATCATTGAACTTATCACTTTCCTCCTACGAAAAGAAGTCGTTTCATTATTACTCACTTTGGCAAAGATAAGAAATTTGTTGTTTATTCTGCACCTTGGAATGTTCTCCCCTTTCATTTAGCACTTTGTTCCATCGAATTTGAAATGAGTTTCCTTCACTTAAAAGTAAGCAAAAATTTTTATATTTATATAAAATTCATTAGCGATTGAGTCGCTTCTTGCAACGATGGGAATGATAAAATGATTTAAACTATCAACGCATGATCGTGTATTTCTCATTATTTTTTGACGCTTTATGAAATCAGCTAGTGTTAAGAGTGAATATGAAAAATTGTTGACGTGCCAAGCGATCTGCTGCGCTTTTCCACTCATTTTATAATATTCATTCCCATACCTCACATGAAACCATGGTATTTTAAATTATCTCATATTTATTCGTTTTATAAAAAAAGACGGTATGTGAAGGAGTGGTTACGGTTTTCAACAGTCTTGCATGATTGCTTCTTTCGTTTCGTTGATCCGCTCGATTCAATCTACCAAAGTGAATCGGAATTGTCAATCATGTTCACAAATCGAATAGAACGATCGTACAGTGTTCACAACAAGTTTAATGAGAGCTACTTCGTTGAGGCTATCATTCTTTGAATGTATCAATATGCAAGCACCGTTTGCCCTTAGGAAATTGCATTCCACTTTGCGCAATCTCGACTATCTCTTTGTTAACAGTAACATAGATTATTATTGCGTATATCTATTTCCGACTTTTACTTTCAAGTATTTAAAGAATGTATTTAAAGAATGTCAGAACAAGATATATTTATTCTCCGATTATTGAAGCTCTGAAGTAAAAATATGGGAATAAATTTGAATTGGTGAATTGAAAGCATATTTTTAAGTTGGCATACCCAATATGTGATTCAAGCTGTGGGGGTGGAAAGAGTGCAAAATGTTTATAAGCGATGAATTCGTCTTATCAGAGGGAAAACAATGTCAAGTTGAACCCGAACAAGAGTACTTAGCAATGTTAGAAGCAAACAAATGTGTCTTGTTATATTGTTTTGGCGGTGTTCGTCTGCGGTGATTGTCATATGAAATACATCGTCGTTCTTCTTCTTTTGTTTTGTATCGTTGTTGGATCATCCGATGCCAGGACCTCGAGAAGTAAGTCATATTTCACTGCGTTTCGTCTTATTCATCGTAGACTTTTCAGTTTTCAGTGGTCAATGAGACTTTTAAAAGTTTTTTTGCCATTATGTATGCTAGGGATTTAATGTTTATATTCACCATTTGTATCCAACGAAGTCCTTAATCAAGCTGCTTTCGTTCTCGAGTGGAAACTATCGGGCAGACGTGAAAACTTGCACAAATGCATCGCAGACACGACGTTGCTTTAATGCGTTATTCTTAAATAAAAATACACAATAATGTACAGCTTTATATAAAAGTACACAATATTAAATAATAAAATAAAATAGCATTCATTGACGCATTTGATGAACTTTGAAAACTTTCAGTTCTAACGATACGAATGAATATGTTGCAGTTTGAATGTTCCTCTTGAATTTATAAACAATTTTTTACGTTGCCCTCAGCAATGAGTAGGGCATCATATAAGGATCATTTATCATGTATACTATTCAAAAAACAATACAAAAATATTGCGCAATACTGATGTAAGTGGACGTTACTTGAGGAATAAAATTTCAAAAAAATTGGTAAATAAAACATCGCTCTAGAAGCCTAATAAAGAAGTGTGATATGAACGGTGATCGATTTGAGGAGTTATTTTGGTCTATCACGGCTATTATGACCGCGAGCTTAATTAATTTGTTTTTCGATTTTTTATTTTATTTATTTATTTATTTATTTTTCTTTTTTTGATTATAAGTTTGAACTATAAAAAATCTGTCCGTTAAAGATCGAAAAAGAACATTTTGATCTTCAGGAATCGGATCATCAGGATGTCCACAGCAGCATATTTGTAACAGGCATTGTTTGAAGCTACGCGGTTCCCGAGGTCACTGCGGTGGTGAAGATAGCCGCACCTGCACTTGTGGCATATGATTCGATTAACGAGATTCAGGCCGTCCCCGCCCCACCTCCTTCCCCTAAAAAAACAAAATAAAATTGCTGGAACTGTGTATGCCTGCCTTCTTAAGCGGCGGTGATTTCTTAAGGCTCTGCTGTTTATTGAATTTAAGCAAAGGAAACATCTCTTTTCATCTATCTCCTTCCTACCCCACTCTCATCTCTGTCAGTCTTGTGGATATTCCGATTCTTGTATTCTCATCTCTTCGAAAGATTTTATGATACTATTTGTTGCAAACAAGTTTATTATGAGTATCATGAGATGGGTGTGAAAATTGCACAGTGCTATTGAAAGTGTAACTATTTGTGCAATGAAGTGAATCGCTCACTATGCTACCCCCCAATTCGATGCTAAGATAGCGTTATCTATAAACAGCAATAATTGGCTGTCAATCTTGACTACCAATTCTGATTGTAGTCACTCTTGACTACAAAGTGCCTATCAATTTGGCTATAAGTTGGTTAACATATTTGCCAAGAAATTAACAAGATGGCATCTGTTAAACTATATATTACGTTTTTTTTGCTGCAATATATTTGAAAGGTCTCTCTCAGAGACGAATCGAATAGAATATGCGTGAAATTTCGCCATTTCCAATGAACGAATTTCAACAATAAATTCACTTGAAAATATGTTTTAAAGTGTTTCGAAAGCATTTCGTTTTAAAAAAGATGGCGTTCTGAATTATGCAACAGTGAAGCTTGAAATTCAAAAGTTACCCATTGCATAAAATGCCATTTCGCCGACCATTTTAAGGTGCACTTATGTGTCGATATGTTCACAAAGTGCTGAAATAGAAATGAATGTATATAATGAAGGAAAACAAATATCACATTGAAAGATTGTTAAAAGCGCATTGATAGTTATGTTTCTGGGGAAAGTGTAGTTTTTTGAATGAAAAAATATTAACTTTCGAATAAAATTGGCCTTAATCAGTGGATAGAGCTCAGATAGAAACAATATCTGTTGCATCACTTCAAGAACTTTTTATCTCACAAGTTTTTTTTTGAAGACATTTTTCTTTTTAATTTCCGTTTTTATATGCAATATAGTAGCCCATTATAGTCTTGCATTATGGTCAAGTTATGACAGATAGTGTCTCTATTTATACTAACTAAGCACTGTCATTAATTGCCATGAGTTTATTCTGCCTGGATTATACGAAAGCGTTGTTCTATATTGCTTTCATCTCTATCGTTGACGATTCACATATATGTTCATATACACAAAGTAATTGCATCAAGTTTTTCTTGATGGAATTAGTGTTCATACCAAACAGCTAAAAAATCACTCGTATACGCCTTTCACATTTGGAACCAGTTCTTGTAAAGCGCTCACTGCGTAGCGTCGAAACTCGATTTCTTCACGCAAAAATTAGTGGTCGTCGTGACGTCATTGAAGAAACGGAATTTCCTTTTTTTTGCATCAATGAATTTATCGAGTTAATAAAGCTTGAAGTATATTTGACTACATTTGAATTGGTGTGAAGTGTAATAATTGTTTGCCAGAAATAGTTACAGTTCTACTGCAAGCTGATAGGAAGCGGATTGTAACACGAATTGGACTTTATGAGGGGAATATTTCAACATGCGCTCATAATGGTCTGTTTTTGGTCACGCAGTTGTCATTGATTGAGAGGACGTTTTAGGACAATTTTAGACCTCAAGTAAGGTCCCTTTACGATCAAACAAATTACTGATAAAAATGTAATGTTTTGAAAGGCGCCATTCTCGCCAAGCCATATACTGAAGAATGCTCGAGAGTGATATTTTGAAGCATTTATCGATGTTCCAGAGCAGATGCCCTACTTGGTGAAAGGGAATCAAGAACATCGTCTTGAAAGGTGGCTACAGCCGTTGAAAGACAACTCAGAAACCATTCGTGTATTATCACTACAAAAGCATTCTCTTTAAATGAGTTTAGTGATTGCTCTCGAACATATATATGCATATGGATGTGAACGCTGAAAAGAAAGTCGGCAAGGACAAAACGGATACGAGATTTGGAGATGGTCGATTGAAGAAGGCACCTGCAAACAACATGACGACTCTATTGTTCGCCAATCTTTTCACGTGCAGTGCTCAACAAGGTGTTGATGTTCATGCTTCAAAGTGCACCACATCTCAGGATGCAACTAATTCACCTTGGTGTAGGTCGATTAGACCGAATTAAATGAACTGATTGAACTGAATGAATTAATTGAATTATATGGATGAACTGTTATGAATGAATGGACTTAATGGGATGAATAAAATAAATTAAGTAAATTGAACGAATGAGCGTATGAAAGGAATTTAAAGAAGGAGCTGAATATGATGGACGAAGTGAATTGAACGATTGAGTTGAATTAAATGAACTGAAAAAAAAAATTCAACAGTTGAATCGATCTCAGTGAATGAGCTGAATTGAGTGAATGAGCTGAATTTAATGTGCTAACTGAGTTGAATGATCGGAACGTTTTGAAGCATGAATTGAGCTCAAATATATTAATTGGATTCGACTGGATGAACGCACTGAATTAATTGAGTGAAGTGAATCGAACTGAACTGAACGAATTGAAGTGAGTGAACGAGTTGAATTGAATGAATGAGTTTGTTGCTCCCATATGTGGGAAATATGTGAGTTCTTGCTATGCAGCAAGAAAAAAAAAAAAGAAAGCGGATATAAATTCAATCATGGTAATAAATAAATGTAAGGGAATACACGACACCCATAACCAACTATAGGCACGAAATATATGTTAAATAAGGAAGAAATGAAAAAAAAGGTGATGGAAATCGAAATTTTAAGTGAACGAGAATAGTTATCAAAGCGCATTGGTGAAACAGTTCAATGATCTGAGTTTATGTTTTACATAAATACACCTGAAATAGATAGGAATTTTAGTTAGAGAAGAGCGGCATTTCGATCAGACACTTGCTTTCACCGAACATAAAATTTCTTCACAAATTGCATTTATCCTCTATTCTATGTGTAATGAAATCACAAGAGTGAGAGTTGGTATTTGCAGTTTGTTGCACATCCATCGGCCACTTCAATAACCGGTTTTCTGAAGAAGGCGCAGCCCCAATTCGATCCGAATTCATCAATGCATTATGCTCATATCTTTATATGACCACATCCCTTCCCCACATTTTGAATGATATTGTGGGGCCTTTCATCGTACAAAAGAGTATACTTTAGTCATACTTTAGTCGGTTATAAAACGTTAGTCATTAGAGCCATGTTTCTTCTATGAAGTTATTTAATCACTGTTACATATCAAAATCATTCTCACATGAGTTGTAGTATTCATAGATAAGACATAAAAGAGCATTTTATTCACTTGATTAAAATGCCGCAATAGGTGCGATTAGAGTGTTTCATGCTAGAAGTGATTCACAAGTTTACAATGTCTGCGGCAACACCTAAAATCCGATAGAATACGGAGGGTTCCACCGAGTTGTGATACGAAATCAACTTGGAAAATAGATCGCACAAAAACTTTGCATCTGTCATTTAAGTGATTCAGAATTTTTGGGTGCGTTTTATAAAAGATTCGGCCACAAAGACGAGTCCATTTAGAAGATTTGTGCGAGCAGTCGGATTAACTGAAACATGAAGGCATTGTTCCGCTTACTTTGTCGTTCGTAGGCATCTTATGAAAATGACTGGCCAAATGATACAAGTGCAAAAACGCATATCGTGCCAGCCCATCTGGCGTGTCCCTTTTAATTTATCTCGTCACTGTTGAAATATCATTTACTCTTGCATATATATATATATATATATATATATATATATATATATATAATGTATATAAACGGAAATGCATCCATTTGCGTGCCATCAATCTCTGCAACCGCAATTTGCTCTCAATACGACATAAACGATGTTCAATCGCGGCGATATGGGCGCGACAACGGTGGTCAACACGGGGTACATTGACGTACGAATGGCCAGTTTCGGGTCAGCAAACTTGCTGATACTATTCTTTACCTCATTTGAATACTACCGTCCAACAATTTCAATTGCGTCATGTGACCTCTCCTGTCATTAATTCAAGATATTCGTATCATTATGTCATCGATGCATTTTAATCTTTATTGGTAGCAAATTGAAGTGCTCTGTGCAAATCCGAATTTCATTGCTCTGATATGCGACAATCATTTATGAATAATTTATTGATTTTCTATCACGCTCTCAGTGTTTTATTTCACTATGAATAAACAAACTGTTCCTTTGCGATGTAATGAAAGTGGTTTTTAGCTGATATACGAAATAGAATTAGATAGGCTGCAGTGATCACTGTATTTTCACTATTCGTTTCACATTTTGAAACATTCATATAATCTTTTATAAAATAGTATGTGTAATCCTGTTTCGAAGAAATCGTCGCTTTTTTTATTGAATGCACAACGTTGCGAATGACGATCATTCCAGGTCTCATCAATATCTAAGAGCGGTTTCTCATTTTTCGGACGAATAGTGGTGTATTAGTGGTGGTCGATAGGTACGTTGTGATTACGTTATACGAATGGAGAAAGAAACAACAAATGAAGGAAGTGTAATTTCAAAGCGTAAATATAACACTGCACCACCATACGAGAAGGACGGCAAAAGGGTCAGTGTTACATATTACTTCTTGAGATGGAATTAACGCATCGATATATTGTATTGATAATCAACTAAATAGGCTTCCTTTGGATGGAGGGGAGCATTTATAGAGATATGCGAGCCGAACATCAATCTTCTTAGCATGTTCATTAATTAGCAATTAACTATGGAAAGGTTTATTTAAGATGAGATGGATTGATCACTCCATTAAATCAATAGTTCAAATCACTACATCGTTTTGCTCAACAAATACCTAAAAGTAATCTAAAGGCTAAAGGTAATCAATAACAACAGGTGATAGGAGTAAATTAATTTGCCGAAATTTAACTTAATCTCAGAGTAAAAAAATTGCAGCATATATTCTACTGGAAATGTTTCAGGTATCCGAGCTATTTCGATTGTCACCTGTAACGGTATTCGCGTTTGGTTTCATACCACCTTTATTTGGAGCTATTGCCGCAATCACTATTGCTCTAGTGTTTCACAATGATGAAATTAGTAATTACAATTGGCAATGCGGGGTAAGCTCAGATCGATAAGAATTCACTCTAATAACTTCGCTAAACTATTCAGAAATTTCAGACCATGCAAATATCTTGAGGTCATAGTGGTCACTGTTTATTTCTAACAAGGAAATGAACGAAATGTTTAAGCATTAATCCGTGATCACTCATTGAATGGTTGAAAAGGTTGATGATAGAAACGTATTTTATGTTCGCTATTTCCGGATGTCTTCAAATCCGGAAAATTTTCGCCTTAGTGATTCTCTTCAGGAAACGCTTTATTTTATTTGCCATCAAGATAGAAAAGCATTCTCTGTATTTGGATGTTTTGTATAAAAAGTGTGTCCTATTTTTTAGAGAGCCAAGTTACCATCGTTATCTCGAATCATAAATCTACCAGTGGAGCGAACGTTTTGGCAACTATTTATTCTCATACACGTTCCTATTCGATTAGTCGAACTCTTTGCAGGCTGTAAGTTTGTTTTTTTTGAGTGTTTTTACCGCGTATAGCAGCAGTGATCGGACTTTTCGAGTCGAATTTTTCGATCTATGCTTGATCATAAAATTTTGTGCATTGACCTTTTCATTCAATTTTTCTTCGAGTCCCTGAATAGTCTTAGCTGGTGACTGACTTTTCGAGTGCTGATAATTCGTCTTCTTGACCATCTTCAGAGCTGCTGTTCAAAAAATATCATGCATAAATTTAGCTCCGATGGTAACTTGAAGTTTGAAATATTGGTGCTGGAAGCGGGGTTGCAAAAATTATCAATGGTTCACGAAAAGAAATTTAAAAAAAGAAAAAAATTTAGCGTAAGAAAGATATTTTCAAAACAGTTTACCGTCATAATTTCTCTAAGCGCAGTTTTCACTGAAATAACTTGAAATCTCCACAAAGGAAATAAGCGAAATGTTCACTACTTTTTTTCTTTAAGTAATTTATAACAGAGAAGGGGGGAGGGGGGAGGGGGGAGGAGAGAGAGAGATCGGCGTTGAGAACATAAGCTTTTTTTGTATCCAGTGGATGTAGTTAGCGGGGAATTGGAATGTTGAAATAAGAGAAAAATAAATTTGCCTATAAAATAACATTTTTCTGAGTCGAAAAAAAAGCTGAAGAATTTTGGGAAATATTCTTTTCTTCGTGAAAATTCAGAATGTTGAATAATAGATGTCACTCACATAACAAATTTCAAGATCAATATCTGAGTGACCCGTGAATATCTGAGTGACCTGTCAATATCTGAGTGACCCGTGAATATCTGAGTGACCCGTCAAAAGCAATTATCCTATTGCCTCGCTATTGATCCCTAATAGATCGCAATTCCGGTCGCTGCTTAACAAGTTAACAGAATTATCGTCCAGATAAGAGCAATACCGGATAAGAACAATTCATAATATCTTTCAATTTAATGTACAATTGCAGTCAATCGTTTCCATCGCTTAATGAACGTAAATTATGCGCATAAATGGTTCTATGAGCTATCAAGGTATTGCTATCTATATTTCGGTATCGCTGAATTACTCTTTCTCGCTGCACTCTCGATTATTGGTGAACGTGAAAATATACGTGAGCATTTTCATTCTTTTAGTGATCATTTTCATTATGTGTATGCATTCTTTTCAAATCCCTTTTGGTTTGCCAAGCAACGAAATTGGCTTTCTTTTTTTTTTTGATTTCATTCGCACAGATAGCAAATTGTTCAACATGAAGCATGTTGAATTTTGCTCCATGCAAAAAGCACATAGATGTGCCTTTCAATGAAATTACAGAATTTTTGAGAATGTGGTAGATTGGTTGTACTAAAATCATATTAGGTGGATAATCAGGTACCACACTGACCACCTAATTTATTGAATATTCTATTTCAACATTTTATGCTAATAAGTTTAGTATCGTTGAAGTTCCACTCTATTAACGTAATGATTATTGAGTTGTACCAAACGAGCAGAAAAAATGTTTCAGAGGTGCACGTTATTTTATTTTATATATTCGGGTTGTGTGGTATTGTTTTCTTCATAGCAAATATTATATGCCATCGACATTCACTTTATTATCTCAATCCATATGTGAGTTAATCGTTGTTAGCATTTTATTTTAGAAAGTCCTCCTCAAATATTTAAAAATTATTCAATTTGAGTTCCTATAATCTGGTTGATTGGTTGAACTTTGATTAAAGCTTGTGCGGTACAGCATAATAGCTGAGTATGGGAACAAGCTCTGCAAAGGAATGTCGCCAAGAACGCTCTATAATAAACTCTACATATCGGAAGTAAAGTAAAATCTTTTTCTCGAAATTCGCCAAATTCGCCAAATTCGCCTGCCTGAAAGACATCTTTCATATTACCTGTAACTTTTCAAAGTTTCCATCGTAAAGATATGTAATTCCTTTCAGAATGTTTAAAAATGTTTCTAGGTGTGTCTATGCCAGCATAACATCCATACGATATTTGGGCCAGGATATAATGTATTGTCCATTTAGCAAATGCAGTTCTCGATAGACAAATCTGTTAAATATTTTCACTCCCAGAGATCATAGTTGGAGAAAGAGTCATTCAACCTTGCCGGTTATTGGTGAAGGGCGAGCGAAGGCTGGCTATACTGCTTCTAGAATATTTTGTTTGGGCTTTTGGACCAAATGGCTGCGCAAATAGTAATAATCAACACATCATGATCCGACTGCCCTTTGAGAATAATGTCGAAAATCAGTAATGACACAAAATTTATTTTCCACTTCGAAATCTTCAATAGATACTCCGATATCGTAACTTAACCTCAAGCAAATTCACTTGGTTAAAGCAGCACACGCGGTCGTGCTAATAAAGTTCATTTTTTTGACTTATTCGTTGGTTTTAAAGGATATAAAGGATATTCGTTGGTTTTATGATAGCTGCTATTTCATGCACAGCATTCAAAGCTTTGCTTCAAAAAAAAAAAAAACCAACTGAAAAGAAGCCGCAAATTTCCCTAATTTTTCGCTTATTCCCCTTTCCTTCATTTTTGCTAAAAATTATCACTTCTGCATCTAGAAAAAACAGACCTTTCTTCAGCAATGAGTGCCACTGCTTCACAATAGAATTGTTGTTTAGCATATTACTTCATATAATGAGAATCGGCTTATCTCTGAGTTGTACTGACACTTAGGGATGTCCATACTTAGGGATGTTATTAAAATAAATAATTTTAGGGACGAATCTCTTACTATCTTAAATTAATACTATGTACTGCTTATCTACTCACAGTGCCTATTCTTGTCGGATCATTTCTTCTCTATTGGAGAGCATGTATCACGTTTGGTATAAATTTCATTACCATCATTCTTCACTCCGTTGTTATAACCGTTATTTTCAATATTTCATTATCAGTCTCAGATATTAGTTATTTAGAATCTGAAATTGCGGAAGGATAACATTGAAATCAGGCTCTCTCATCGTTATGATTATGATTTAATTGATGACAAATTAATTGTCTTTTTATACTTTCATGGTTATTAGACGATTCATTGTTTCTTTTCGTTTTATTTTTATACATATATACATAAGGTTGAAAGATGGACGAATCACAAGTAAAGGATACAAAAATCTCAAATAAATGAGCGAAAATTTTCTGTACTTTTTAATGTCTAATGGAAATCATTATAGAAGGTTAATTATCAAATTGTTTACACAGAATATAATTTCAGCATATGAAGTATTCGCGATATGTGAATATACAGGCGTATTTTTGAATATTGCCTTTCATGGTTGTGCATTCTTCGATATTCGTCACAAAGTGATTTTTTGTGTTCGGATTGTTGAGACAATTCCCAACAAGACGAATGATTCGGAGGATAAATTCGAGATTAAGATTGCAAAGATAAACTCTGCGAAATCGCTTCGAATGAATGGATGATTCTCCATCAAATTATGTAGATTTGATGTTTGCATCTTGCTAGTACTGTTAAGGATCTAGTTTATGAGTTCAGTTGAAGTCATTATGAGAGCATTTAGAGAATTAAGTGGCGGATGATTGGAACGAGTGTGGCTGTAATTTTTACATCGGAGATTCAGTCATGGCTTAAACTTGTGGAAAATCTCAGAGATGCTAAAAATTTCAACGATTCGAATTTCCTCATAAAAAAGGGTAACTGAAATTTAGACGATAATTTTTGAAAAATGAAAAAAACGCAGGAAATAAAAAATCAATTCATAATGTCATTATTGCTTGAGGCTATTCTTCTCAGTTATTAGTTGAAATTTTGCCTGAAATGATGTGTTGATTTGCATAATGTTCCATTGTATATCATTTCACAATGGAGTAGAATCGCTGTCGAGTGCTTTTTGCTTATTATTGATTAGATGATCATATCTAGCATAAAAATTTCGTTGTCCATCGATAAGCAACGTGGATGATTCGTTTTCCGGCCTTTTAGGCCTTTTTTCCGGCCTTTTTTCCGGCCCGTTTTCCGGCCCTGGCAGATATTTCATTATTTAGCTATTTTACAAGATATCTTCTGCTGACTCCATTGGAAGTATTATCAGATAATCGTTAAAAGGATTGATATCACAGGTGCGGAACCTTGTATCCTTCATTTCAACAGCAACTTCTATCATGCTTATTTTCGATACAAGAGAAGGAATCCGTCTTTATTTTATATATCTAATCTATTAAAAGCCAATTAAAGAATATACTCATAAAATATTTTCTACATTTTAGAGTTTCACTAAATTCTAGTTTGGCCATAGATGAACGAAATTTTTGTAGAAAATTGGAGTTGATCGGAACACTTAGAACATTAAAAGATTGTTCCACATCATCCATTCTCTGCTGATTGATTCGGTGATGGCATATATCACGGGGACACCTTTGGTACTCTTCCTTATTTATTTCCTATTGGAAATGTGTAATTTATATTGTTTCCTTAGCAATTATTAACTGATTGGTCGTCCATCGAAGTGATAAAAGGCACATAACATAAAAATTGATGCATCTCTTTGGTTATTCCATGTGGTCTCACTCATTTCAAAGAAAACACAAATCATATGAATTGCATATTTTACAGTTGAAACAATAGCATAAGAGAAATGATCTCGGTTAAAAATATCCACCTTTATTTTTCTACTTCTATACAGAATGCAGCATTGTTCAATTTCTTCATTGTGAAACATATTGGGCTGCATTGATAAGAAATGTAGCAAATATTGTTATGACGAAATTCATTTCGGTTTAAAAATTACCATTATCGGTAAAATATTTTACAATCATTTTTCCTGCATCGACAAATAAAAACCAATTTAAAATATTCACTATTTCCCTTCATTTCTAATTACTCAATCAAATAAATATTTCGCAATCACTCAAGATGCGGTTGACTAAATGGTCGAGTGTCTTCTACTTGTGAAGTACGATCGGATTGCGGGAACATGTTGGGAACTCTTTAATATACCCAATCATAGTATCGTAGTAATATTTGTTAACCATTGTTTGTCTAATAGTTCTGTAAATTGCTTGTTCGTAATTTTGCTGTCCTCAGAGAACTAAAATATTTGCAAAATTCGTTTTATTTTATCACTTTGAAATAACATTGAGGTTGCTTCTTTACGCTAGTTAGTAAATATATTTATGCAAGATATATTTTCTTATTAAATTCTTCGCTTTGATTATTTCTTGTACTAATTTACTCTTAACAGGCATGTTGTTGGTACCTAGCTCCGTAATAGCCGTCCGGGAACTGTTGTATCTCTAGGTAAAAGCAGTAGCCTTCATTCTCATTTCTGAGTGCTTGTTGAATAGTGTATAGCCCATTCATTGTTCAGCGCCTTATTCATTGATGCTCACTTTCCGTATGATCCCCTAGATACTTTTAGTTGAAAACTTTTACTCCCTTAAAACGTGAATATGGAATTTTTGGTTTTAATGAGAAATATCTAGTTATGTTAATCTAATTGGTGCATTTTCCAAAGAAACTTTCATAGGAGTGACAATCTACCTGAAACAACAACATTGCGACTTTACGATTTTCCAATAGCACAAAAAACAATTTTTTAAATATTCTTGCATCATTTATTAACATTAAAATGATTGCTGCATTATTATATGCTTCCAAGATTTGCATTTATCAATAACATAACAATAAATTGAAGATGAAACAAATTGATGAAATATGCTTGCAGTAGCCATCTCGAGATATATAGATATAATTACTCTTTTTAAATTTACTATATTTTTTTGATTGCCCTCCTTTTCAATCGTTTCATCAATAATTGTTCCGCTTATTTATTCCACTTGAAACTTTCATTCAGTTGGTGTATTTATTAGCATTCATTGTTGAATAAAAATTTTGTCAGCTATTGATCTTTCTTGAAAAGCTAAAAAAAAAAAATCTTCGTACGGATTATCGCCGACTTCCATCTTCGAAGAACACTCCACCATCAATAGCGCAATACTTTGGACAGATACCCCGCTCGCCTTGTGTTCCTGGTGGACCAGGTGGACCAGGTTGACCAGGTGAACCATCGTTTCCGGGCTCACCAACCAAACCGGGAGGACCTTTCGGTCCAGCTGGCCCTGGAATCCCATCAGTACCCGGCTGTCCAGCTGGTCCTGGTAGCCCGGATGGGCCAGGATCACCTGCAAATGATAATTCAGTGAAACAAGCGGTGTTAACGAATTTCTGAAGCAGCACTGCGGCCTTTCCAAATATAAGCACTGCAAGGCATTGTCCAACAAGGGATCTCTTCTAGATAATCATACTGGACTTTCCCATTCAAATTCTTTGGTGCGTTTAGGAATTCTTATCATAGAAATCTTACTATCCCAAAGAGTGCAACCGAAAACTTTTAATCACTTCAGCCGTAAATTTCAATCGTGTTGTGACATTACATTAACGCAGAATAAATTGGTTATTTATGTATCACTTGAAATGTGGTTAGCAACGAAGAATAGCAAAGACGTACCAGCTGGTCCTGGTTCACCAGGAATAAGCGCTTCGCTGACAGCAGGTGCACCTGGGTCACCTGGGGGACCGGACACTCCGGCCTCTCCTGGTGGTCCAGGTGGCCCCTTTGGCCCAGGCTCTCCGAAAGGCGCATCCGCTCCCGCCGCTCCAGGTTGACCTGGTTCTCCAGCATCTCCCGGTGGTCCGGGTGGACCAGGTGGACCAGGTGGCCCCTGCGGACACGGCTTGCATGGTGGGGGAGTAACTGGTTCGCACGGTTGGCTCGGAGGTCTACCTGGATTACCGGGAATACCAGATGCGCCAGGTTTGCCGGGCTTGCCCGGCCTTCCAGGCGCTCCTGCTGGACCTGGCGGACCTGGGAGACAACAAGCATCGCATGACCCGCTTTGTGATGTACCACCACTTACACCAGCATCGCCATATCCTGCCTGTCGCGAAGTGCGATTCTTGGCCATGGGTGTATCTTTCAGCTCGTGCACTTCAGCCCAGATATCCTTCGCGGATCCCTGTAATAGAATAGCGATACTTTATTGAGTAATAAGAGCCAAGAATGATTTTATGAAAAGCACTAGCAGAATTACAAAATAATGGAAGCGATTCTATACTGAATTCATTGCAATCTACCGATTGATCACTGAGCAGTGGTCGCAATGAACGTTATGAACATCAAATCTATTTCCTGTATGCAAGATGAAACATTCAAATACAAGGTGTACAATTCTCTAAAAAAGTTGTCTCAAGTGTTAATTTATTCTTCCTTCTGAGGTCATAAGTATAAGAGGAGACTTGCAATGGAAGTTTCTATGTTAACGAAAGAAACTTCCCTAATAATCTCTTTATTTGCATTAATACCAATAGTGTTTGAGTTCCGATGTTGTTGAATTTCAAAAATCATCAGGAGGCATTAATAACACGCGAAACAAATTTTTTTTTCCGAAACGAAATTAAATTAAACTAAAAATAAACAAATATGTAAATAAATGAAATAATCGCGTTCAATAAACTCCTTCACGTAGGTGGATTGTCGCAGATATTTAGGACTACACCAAGAGATCTTCTAGGATAAAGAAACAAAAACTCATAATTAAAAAGCGATCCACTAGTTCGAAAGTCACCGATTTATCAAAAAACCGAAGTTTGTATGAAGTAAAAAGTATAGACAGTTACCTTACAAAAGGCGATCTCATGTTGCATTTGGTGTCGGATATGATGTACATAGTTGTAGACCATTGGAAGTGTGACGCATACTGATAGAACAGCGACCACTGAGAACGTAACCGCCGAATAGGCAACAAAACGATAGGCCTTTATGCGGCCCTCTAGATCCATGGCTGCGGATATTTAAAATTCGCCGTACCAAACAAGGGCACTATTGTGGTGTGCACAAGTGTCTTATATATATATAGGGGCAGGGATGGACTTGTTTGTATGGAGCCATCTGGGCAGCCGTCGAGCCATCCAAAATGCTTCGACCACATACATACGCCCACGTCGCGATCGCGGCATCCATTTCGTGATCGTTTCCCTCTTCCGTCGGCACACATTGCGCTCCATACAATTTCTTTACAGCCACCTGTAATGCCATTGAAGATTGCGTTTATTGTGCACGTTAAACGATTCGCAATGGTCTCTCTGTAGGTTTTATAAGCGTCCCTACAGGATGTGAAAATCTGCAATAGAGAGATCGGAAAAGTCGACTACGTGAATCACCGCATAACCGCAAGCAATGAGACCTAAAAGATCTGCTATTTATATCGGTACAATATCGAATTTCATTCTCAATGCTTTCCGCAATCGAATGTCACCACCTTGATGTTCCGTTTCAGAAATCATCATCTCCTCTGTTCTTCTATTCTCTTCCCGATGTCAACAGTATAATAATTTGTCCTCCCCGTTGAACCAGACTTCAGTTCACTAGTAGTGCTATAGGAGCGCAGAAAGTCAGCTGGTTTTCTGTAATATCTTTAGCGAAACGGCAAACAGATGGTATCCTAAAGGTGTGATATACTAAAACACACTAAAGACGGGTCGAATCCACTTGCGTGCAAGCGATATAGACAGAGAGTTACCTGTTCCACGCTTGTATAGGAATGCATACAAGTGTAAATCGACGATCCGGGAATGGGTTGAATAGTATCGTGCAGATCAAACAAATATACGAAAAACAGTCACACAGATCAACCGACACATAGAGAAAATGAAATAAAACATCACATGCCCACATTTTCAAACGTGCAAAGTGCTGTAAAAGTCACTTAATATAGAATATAGCTTGTCGAAGAAGAAAGAAATGCGAATATTGCACACTTTCATGCGAATTAAATGGCGAATATTGCACATTTTTATGCGAATTAAATGAACTCTGAAGTAAAATAATGAGCATGCTATAAATGTTACATTACAATTTGTTCCAAAACGTCGTAATCGCTATAGAACGAATAGCTAAGCAGATGCCTCTTTGAAAGTTAAAACTATAAAAAGATGGAGGAAGTATCGAAAATACGAGAATAAAATGTTTATTTTGTTTGTTTTTTTTTCGTTATTTACTCTTTTGACTGCCTTTTCCATAGCAACCATCGCTGAGCGTTCTTAAGATGTGAAAATTTTGCAACAGATCCTTTTAGTTGTTGGATTGCTGAAACGCTTATAAATAAAGCTTCTTACTATAGGGCGGATGCGCTCACTCTTACAAAGGTGAACATAGTTTGTCCGTCGAAAATATTTCAAAATCGTTGCAACGTTTTCTTGCCCACTGCAACTTTTTTTTTGCCATCGGACAACATCGGAAATAAACAGAATTACGAAATTTTTATCGCTATCCTCTATGAATGAAAGTGAGCGATATATAAAAGCGTAAATGCAATCCATTCAATAATGCGTTGAGTTTATTTATTGAAATAGATGTTTTAGATGGTATCGTTCGAAATAAAGAACAGGGTGGACAATGATGACCGAATTGGAATGTAAACTGGTTGTAGTGAGAAAAACCGGCCATATGAAAACAAATCATTATTTAGTAACGGGTTTAGGATGGATGCATTTATGGCACACAATGCCTCGCTACGATTCGTTGACGTTGTTTTGACAGCCATTTGTGTCCTCATTCCTCATCACGACGATATCGGCATGTCGAATACCACTATTCTGCGATCATATTTCCTTAAAATGCAAAACGATCTAACGCAAATTATACATTGGTCAATTGGCTTATCGTCTCAACATAGAAAGCGATTTGACTTGTTCATCTATGATCCTTAATATACCAGTAATATTCACATATGATTCAATTGGTCAAAAATGATTATTAACAGGATTAACAAAAGATTAACAAAAAAAAAAGATTATTAATCGTTTGTACGATGGACTGACTGATATAGAAGAATGGAAGATTTTCGATCGTTATTTCTTTTCGATGAAAGCATAAATGATAAAGTTGATTTGATTCACAAATTGTCCAACAAAAGAAAAAGCGTAATTGAAATCAATATTTCGAATGATTCTGAATTAACTAATTTTGTTGATATTAAAGAAAATATTTTATGGGCTATTTATTGAGAGTTTTCTTGTGCCTCATTGAAAGCTGATATACTTCACGGATGCAGATGGTAATTACTGATAGCGTACTGCTTTCGGACTCTTCAATTCCACAAATCCAGCTGCAGCAGAATGCTTCACATGAATATTTCGAAATTTCCCTGAAGAACTGATATAATAGTTTGTACGTCAATCTTTATTTGATTTACTAGCATAAATCACAGTTTTCAAAGTTATATGGCCGATCTAGTGCAGAATCTGGACCACATCAGGTAGCTAGCCATTACGAACTATGAATATGTTGGAAGTAGTGGTCATAACTGTGGTATTGCCACCATTCCCTTAAGTAAACGCCAAAGACCCCAGCGACAATTCGACATTTCATCCACGAGTCATTTACGATATTTTTCGTCCAAATATTCCACTTAAAATTGGTGAATGATAATCGACAATAAAAGTTTTCGCTTTAAAAAGAATCTTAGAATTTAGACAGTAATGACCAGTGAGTACGTGCATTTCAGCAATTATTTGATATTAGTGCATTTTACCTCCTTTCATATAAATTTGTATCGATGACTTCATATGATCAAAAAATATCGCCATACATTCATTGGCGATGACTGTTCCACGTCGATTTATTTTATGGTTAAACGCATAAGGTTTCTGTCATTATTGGATTATGAAATATGAGCTTTTTTTTTAAATTTTTATGCCATCTTAATAAATTCTCATCATGACATTGTCCATATTGACGATTTTTTTATAGAAACACCATTTGCATTCACTGAATTAGTTGCTAAACAAAAATAACGATAACAAATTCGTTGTGGTTATTAAAATTTGTGATGAGTGAATTTTTCACTTGAATGCTTAACGTTATAGCGTTTAAGTGCTCTTCATTGATTGCATATATGTTGGTAGTATGTGTTGACTAAATGTTGCTTGCCATTAATGTTGTGCTTCTATTGGTTGCCCAGCAATCAAATTGCTTCTAGTTGCTTTGCCTTTGAAACACTGCTAACGGCTTTCTATCATCATCTATGTTTGTGATTTCTGTCTTTCATCGATGCATCTTGAAATTTCTTCGAAGGATTTTTTTTTCCTTCCTATCTATATTGACCGATGGTGTAGTCGGTAAATGTTGAGCCGGAGAGAAACTGATTTTGAAATATGAGTCTACAAGGAAGAAGTAGAATGAAAATGACGTCTCAAATAAACTTTCGACGTCTCCCGCATGCTCATCTACATGAATACTACAATTTATGAATAGTATTTACGTAGTAGCACTTTGTAGTGCGTAATATTGTACAAAAGTAATCAACCCAAATAATTTTCCAATATTGTAGAAAAAGTAATCAACCCTTCGAAAACGTTACTCACTAACGAGTGAAGAACTTATGATTCCTGAATAAACGATAAGCATTGCATTGAACAAAATTTGATAGTAAATTGTAGAATAAAGGTTATAATAATTCATTGAACGTTGAAAGAGTTATGCCTAGGCACTCATAAATATGTTCGATGATTTATTTTAGATGGGAAGCGTATTTCTAGTAGATATGCAATACAGTGTTAAAATAATATTATTGCATTGTTTATCAACATCAGATATTACTCACTGAAAGATATTTTTGTTTTGCCCATAAGGTATTCGTTTTCCCCATCCTCTTCCCGAAGTCAGATTTCTTAAAGTAATCCATTTCTTCCCTAACCCATTTCTTCCCGAAAGTGATCCGTCCCTTTCCTAAAGTATCCATTTCCTTTTGACAATCGTTGCGCTTAAAGTGTTCTAATCGTTTTTTCAGCCCGAAAATGAATGCACGTTCAAGGACAGGAGATACGGTTATTGTTACGGATGATGATTTGAAGAACGCAACTGGCAAACAGAACATCGAGAGTATTATCACCGCTGATAATGTATGATAGCTATATGCACTCTACAACACTTCAATTATTGAACTAATATTATATCATCAGTTATTAATTAGCCTATACACTATTTTCCTCTGTTTTTTTTTCTTGAAATAATTTGTCAAAATATGGAAACAATTTTACTATCGCCTCAGACAATTTATTTCCTTCCCTGTAGGAATATACTATCGTTACTTATAAAAATTTATAGGGTTTGGCACAATTTTTGCAAATTTTCTAGCATGATTTGGTATTAACGTATTAATATTTTTGCATTGCAAATGATTTCGTATTAGCGCATCAGTATTCAGTATGATATTTGCAAATATTGATAGATCATTAGGCTATCATTAGTCTTTAATGGGCAAATTCGATGATTGGTGTTGTTCGGTTCGACATAAAGCCTTTGAGGCTAAATTTTGAACGAAAGCATACTATTCAAATATACCACGCTTTATGAAATTAATGAGAATTTAGAAAATAAGACTTGATGAAACGAAATTAAACACTCAAGAGAATGTTGTGTTTTAATTTGATGAATATTTTTAGCCACGATTAACGAAATATCAACAACTCGTACAGGAACATCTCGAAAAACTTAACGATCAATTAGCTATTCAGATACGTGAAATGGTTAGTGATTTTTTTTTTTCATTCAAATCTGAATTTAACAGATTTAAGATATAATCACAAAAATATTTCCTAACATTATTTTACAATAAATGCCCACAGGAGGAGAAATAATTCAACTTATTTCAGCAAATATCACTGAAAGAGAATCGTCTTTCGAATGCAACGGACAACGAACGTATTGAAAAATTAAAAAACGAGAGTCAAAGAGATGCCGAAAAAGCTTCATCGACGAATAAAGAGATGGAGATGGCACACAAATCAAGAGTAAATCTTGACGAGGAAATCAAACTGCTTACTAAAAATATCGAAAATACTCAATCTGAAATAAGGAATTCCGATAAAAAAGGTGAAATACTTTTTTGATTCCAATTATTTCACTATTCAAGAAAGCACTGCAAAACAAAACAAATAATGTAACAATCGGTAAATTTGCAGGAAAAATTTTATATTTCAAACCTCATCAACTATAAATATATGCATTGTTTTTTTTTTGTAAAAATTTGTAACGGTAAACTATCTTAGTGTTTAAATGGTCTTTACATATTATAATAGGAAGGTGATGGCTTATCAAGTCAAAATCATCTAATGAGCCGAATTTTAGGATTTTTTAATGACTTTTCTTGAGTAAGAACTTTTTACCTTTTTGCATATTCAAAGTGATAAATTAATCATTCAAGCGTCAATATTTGTTTAGAGCGTGAAATACGAGTTACTTTAAATGCCATCAATAACGATGTTGGCACAGCGTTTGGCCTACAGAAAGCTGTCGTTAACGATAAAACTGATGTGAAAATTCTGAAGGGAATCTCATCACGTGTCAACCAACAACTTTCATCACTCGAAAAAGAAAAGATCATTCAGGTGTGTTGTCGTTTACTATTGCAAAACGATCACCTCTCTAGTCTAGTAGCAAAACAATAGCAAGCAATCTTTTGCAATATACATCCATTCGATACAATAAAGCATCCGCTTGACATATATATATGTGGAAACTATTTATTACCCTATAATGAATAGGAATCATCTTTTCTTTCATTGGCTGGAATCAGGGAATTTACTGGAAATGGAAACTTAGAAATTTAGAAATTAGTCTGTTAGAGAATGAAGTTATCACTAGAACAGCTTGTCCTCTGAAGCGTTTAGTAATAAAGTTCGATTGCAGGATGCCTACGTGACAAGGATGAGGCGAGATGTAGAAGCATCGGAAAGAGAACTTGCACAATTAGGAAATGAATTCGATGAGTTGAAAAAGTAAGTTCAAATATTGCTCTGCAATGATCCAGACGAGCATTTTGGATTCAGAAGCATTACATTTGGAAGTAATCAGGTTCAAACTTCTGCAATGCATGCCCTATACTTTGTCATATCTAAAAAAAAAAATAATTTTTTTTTTGTAGACTCAGATGACAGAACAACGTAAAAACTGATGGAAAAGTTCATTGGTACCCGTACAAATTTTGAAAGCTTTAATCACTAAAGAGGAAATTTTCAATTTCATCCTTTATTCTATGAATTACATAAATGTTATCATTAGATATAATCTTGAGTAATAATTAATTTACGATCACCAATTCAACAATTTACTTCATGGAATAATGATTCAGTTATCAATTTGAAATTTGCATATATTTGCTATTGACGACATAAGCCTTTTTTTTCAGAGAAAGTATTCAGAGGAAGTCGAATTATGCTGAACTTGCTGAAAAACTTAAAACATTCGTCCAACCACCCCCCCTCCCACCTCCTCCTCACCCTCAGTTCACCTTCCCTCTCGTTCTCTCTACGCTTCAATGAAGAATTTTCTTGTAATTCTGCACTTCAAAAGCGCTTCGACTTTGTAACATATTGCTGCATTATACAGCAGTAGTTGGTTGGAATGAGCCAAAATATCGACTAAATTTACAGGGATGAAAAAACACGACTATTGTCAAAAACTGCCGGTAATTATGTGAGTGAAGAGGAATTGAGAAGAGAAGCGAAGGAATTATTGAAACTTGAATCGCTATTGGCAAATCGCGAGAAAATACGTCGAAAGAAAGAAAAAGAATTCGAACAATTCGAAAAAGCCGTTCAAGAGACAAACAATGCGATAGCAAAAACAAAGGAAGAACTCATGCTTCTCGAAGATGGTATTATAAAATTAGCATTGGTAAATAAATATTTCGCAGATTTAATAATTCATTCATTCGATTAAAAAAACTATAGAAGTTAGTGACTTTGATGGATATAAGTTGGTAGAGATTAACGAGGGGAAAATCCAATTGAGCTTATTAAGTATTTTTCAGAGAATAAATTTTCATTACGCATATTAAATTTATGCTATTATTGGTGAAAGAATTGTTTAAATATTTATTGAAAATTCATATGTGGTTTCCGCATATATTTTTCGATAGAGATGTTTAATGAACTGCTATTTAAGGTTGTCATGAATTTGCCTATTCCAATCGATGCTCATCCTATGAGATATTTTCTTTTAATATGCTTTGTAAAAAAATAAATGAATCGATAAATAAGTAAGCAAATAAATAAATAAATAAATAAATAAATAAATAAATAAATAAATAAATAAATAAATAAATAAATAAATAGATAAATAAATAAATAAATAAATAAATAAATGCTTTCTAAGTTGTTTTTTTTTGTATTAATATTTTTGCATGCGTCAGTGAAATAAATTTTAGCTCATACTATAGTATTGCACTAATGGGTTTCATACAATATTTGCAGACCATATTTGATATTGTTTCCAAGTATAAACTTTTCAGAAAACAGCGGATACAAAACGACAATACGCCGCATTGAGGAACTCAAAAGGATTGAAGGAATCGGAAGGTGACGAAGTAAGTTACAGTAATAGATTCATTCGTAAATTGCTCTCATTCGAAGAATTGTTAATTTCGCTTTTGAATACTCCGTATAGATTCATTTAATGATTCATACAAAGGTGTTGTCTATCACAGGTGACCTAGGTTATGCCCTTGTATGTGTGTCTGTCCATTCTACAAGTAACAATTCAAAGCGATAACGACCATGAAATGCCTTATTACCCATTTGAGGCAAAACCAAAAGAAGAATAAGTTGATTAACGAATTGAGGGACCAAAATTTCCTTAATCAGTCTAAATATATACTTCATCATTTATGTGATGATTGTATCGAGCGGCGGAAGGTGAAAGATTTTGGGGAAGGAGGAAGAGTGGGGCGGGGGGCAAGGGAAAGGAAATGACGTATAGTTTATTTTCTTTCGTTTATTAAAGAGATCTGTGAACGCAATGATTTTTCTCGGCTCTTTTTTTACTGTTTTTTGTGGGTTTTTTTCTAAAAATATTTTCTATAAATATGTTTTTTTTTTCATATTGACTGTTTATTTGCAGAGTGTTGCTGATTTGGAAAACATCGAAGAGAAAATCGAAAAATTGCGTGCACAAACGGTATTAAATAGAAGCAAAGCACGAAAACTGGCTGAACTTGTTCGTGCAAGAAATCAAATCGTATGTATTTTATATCATTAAAAATATTCGTTTGAGACGACAACAAACCCTTTGATTCCTTCGATATGTTCAGCTGGATTTCATTAGTATTATAAAATATAAGATATTTATTCATATGAAGATAGGAAAGATATAAATAGCAAATGCAATCATTACGGTAACAGATGCTTCAGATCAGATATTGAGGAAATAAATGGAATTTCGATCATATGATGTAAAAATCTGCCAATGATATCACCGTAGCTTATTTTATTATGACACGATTCCAAATTTTTGATGCCAAAAAATTTATCGCTTATCACTATTAACATTGTCACTGGTGTTGAAGATGATCAAATTTTCATTTCTCAAATGATCCAAAAAATTGCACATTAAACTGCAATACATTTATTTATTTATTTATTTTTTATAAAATATTATAAAGTTATTTTTTTATTTTATTCTCAATGAATTATTATAAGTTTGCGAAGATAACTTCGAAAATCTTGAAGTGTTACATTAGAGTGTTCAAATAAAATTCAACAAAGCCGATTTGATTTATTGTCGAATCTCTTCATCTGGATTAGATTGGATTTTGAATTGACGGAATTTTGAATAATGTTGAAGAAAATGAAAGAATAATTGTAGTATTGAGCATTTCCTCGCGGTTTCAATAGTCAAAATATTTTATAGTTTACTTAGAGATTCAGTTGAAGATTTGAAGAGATATCAGTTTGAATATCTGTCTTTTAATTATTTTATTTCGAATTAATCCTCCAAACGAAATTGCCTACTTTTCTTTTTTTTTCATCCATCCCTTCCTAATCTCGTGTAAGAAAGTTGTTTCAAATATTTCTATTTATGAAGGTAACCGAAATAAAGAAAGATTTGGTGGAACTATCAAGACGACGTATCGCAGCAACGCATAAAATCGAACGACTCGAAACAGAAGCTAATACTCTTAATGAAGGGTTCATCGAGCAGAAAAAGAAACTCGAAACGCTTAATGAATCACTTCGAAAAGCGGAAATAAGGAAATCTGGCTTTGATAAAGGTATGTCTTTCTATTTAATAATAAAAAAGGATTTTATATTCGAAGTTTACTGTTAGGAGGTGTTATGCATTGTTTATCGGAGGGTCATAATTCCATTTTAACGACATAAAGCTGAGGTTTATTTAATCGCTTTTCGATATAAAAAATTTTTTAAATTATTGAAATAGGGCAGTTTTAGCATTCCATATTTCAGTGGTGAGTTTAGTTGTTTTCTAGATCACTTCATTTTTTGCGACTTTTCTTCTTAGGATCCAGGGTCAAAGGTCATAAACTACAGGATATGAGTTTCATTTCCTTGATTTCGAAACTTTTTCTAGATCCAGTTGCTGTAGTTTAATTGCGAAATTACGAACAAATGCTTCATGTAAATGACCATGGACCATTATTCTATGTAATCTGAAATGACCATTATTAGAGTCACAATCGATCAGAGAAGTGACCGTTGATGACGAAGAGGAAATGCAAGAGAAGGAATTGCTTGCAAAATTGGAACGAGAGAATGCAAAAGTGGCATCATTGAGGGATGAGAATGCCTTTATTGAAAACAATGTTGAAACAAGCAGGTTATCTTAATTAATCTACGATTTGAATCTAATGAATAACGTTCATAATGAGGTCATTGAAAGAGTCTGCAATATTTATTAATTGAAATAGCAAATATTTCATTCAAATTCCTCAATTTTAGAGCAATTATTTCGCTAAATTTTTCTTCTATGAGAGGAAAATTTTCTAAAAGATATGCCTCAGATATGTAGAATTGATGCAAAAAATTCAAAGAAATATTCGGTTCAGAATAATCTATCATATTTTAATCTTTAAAAAAACCTATAAAAAAGCCTCATAAAACGCATTCACCTCACATATAATATAGTATTATGCAAATATATATCGTAAAATTTGTACAGTATATAAATCTTATATAGATTATGCAATATTTTCTAATTACAATGAAATTAAAGCGCAATATAAGACAAGGATAAGTTGAGCTTCTCGAAAATCAGCTATAGAAGAATGATGGAAATATTATAAAGAAATAACTTCAATAATGATTTATATGCATAGGATATAAAGGATGTTTTTTTTTTAAGGGAAGAGGTTGATATGTGGATGAAAAAACTAGAACCAATTGATAATGATGAAGCATTTGCATTCGATGATGAACAACGAAATGGTATTTTAATTGAGACAAGACGATTGAAGAATCTTCATTCGAATTTACTCAAACGAATAAGAGAAACACAAAAAGTATGGATTATTTATCAACTCTATATAAATTATTTAGATTTATATTGTTTGAACGATTATTATTAATATAAAACAACGTCACATTTGTTTCATTATTTTCGATACAACGAATGTTTATTTTCCTTGAGAAATACAGTTATAGTATCATAAAGTATCACAAGAAATACAGTAGCTTTCCTAGAAACAGTATTCAAAAAGCTACTGTACTTTTTTTGGAAAGCTACTGTACTTTCCTAGAAACAGTACAATAGCTTTCCTAGAAACTATAAGGTGATTTAAGACGCTGTCGCAACTCTGTTAAATATAATGTTGAGTATAATGCCTATGAATAACGTAAAATTTCCAATTTCAAAAAAACAATGTAAGTGCTGATCCCTAAGTAGATTATAAGTAACTGTTTTATCGATTCATTTGAACTGG
The DNA here is from genome assembly GCA_006503575.1 of Baylisascaris schroederi. Taxonomy (NCBI): domain Eukaryota; kingdom Metazoa; phylum Nematoda; class Chromadorea; order Rhabditida; family Ascarididae; genus Baylisascaris; species Baylisascaris schroederi. The sequence continues at coordinate 394,435 of QEWY01000073.1, read as the reverse complement.
TTCGGAGAAAGTAATATATAATAAATAAGAAATTTTTGCATTTAGTAGTGACGCTTTCCATAAATGCAAGTTTTTTCATAATTTTCCAAAGTGGATACTGTGATCAGTGAAATCTCTATTGGAACAGAAGGTGTACTTCAGTTGAAATTCATCATTCTTAGCCTTACGTCATATTGAAAGATCTTCAAATGTATTCATAAACAAAACAATGAATATTAGATAAGTATTCGTAGGAATTGGAAATGTGTGCACTAAGAAGAGATTTTGTTGTTGGTAAAGCACAAACGACCCTCTCAAGAGGGAATCATATACGTTCACAAGCAATCGATGAAATTGAACGTGTTAAGAATCGTATCGTCGAACTGCAAAAGGTTGTGGTTTATGTGTTTTTATTTTGTAATATCCATCAATAAAATCGTGTTTGAGGTTTTTATGTTTGAAGTTTTTAAGATTGCTTCAAATATCACAACGGTTCCTATTCAGAAATGGGGTACACCTAATTCGTTACCCAAAGAGGGTCACTTAAACCACATACGGGTATTCGGCATATCACTTCGACCGTCGGCAGCAACAAATTTTGTTCCTTTCAAAACGGCATACTCAGACGTTTGACAAGCCGTTCAAACATGTGAAAGCCTTTCAAATTTTAACGAAAAACTCATCGAAAAATGCAAAATTCTCAGCATGACAGCGTTTTTCCCTTCAAATTTGATAAATAGTGAATTTCAATCGAATTAATTTTCAAGATTTTGAAATTCTGTTTTCAAATATTATTTAAATCAGTTTTTCATCCGCAATTGTTTAAAAATTTTTATTGAATTTTCCTCGTTTATGGAATGTTATTGAGAATTAAAAACGTTGATTCGATGTAGGATCGCATTAAGCCTCAAGAGAATTCAAAGGTGAAGTTATAACCGTAAAATTAGAGTTCATCGTTATCACTTCATAAATAAAAACTTTATGTACAAAATTCTATGAACCTGTCAACATCACAGTGCTAATCATATTTTCGCTATTTAATGGTAAGAGATATAATTTATTATTACTCTTTGGAGTATTTTTGCAAAAATCGCTACGTTCCATTGAAGTATTTTCCAATCTATTTCGTTAAAATGTTGAATTTTTTAATGATAATATATTATTTCAAAATGCCATTTACAAGATTTATTTTCGAAAATATAAATATTTCAATTTTAAAAAAAATATTATCAATTTTATTTGAAAGGAACACTCAGATTTGATTATCACTTCAAATAATCCAACGAACGCTGCAATTAAATGATATCGTATTATAGGAAATCGATGAAACAAATGCAAAATACATACGTCTACGAACATCATCAATAAACAAATGAAGCTATACAAATCGCCTTTCTCATATATCTTTTTTCATTATTTTATTTTATTGTTTTGCAATATTGTTGAATAATAAATGATGCGTCTTATCGTAACTCGTTTACCGTAACCCGTCGTTACGGTCATTAATGACCGTAATGACCACTAGTGACCAAGAAACTGAAATGTTTTTTTTTCGTCTCTCTTCAGGGAATTCATCAATTTTCCTAGCGCTCCACTAGCACACTTTAACGATGAGATGAGGCAATATTGAATTCACCGCTGCGGCATACTATGAACCATCTGTCGAATTTGTATTATTGCCGTTTGTAAGCCTAATCGTTGCTGTTGATATATATTTGCAGCTGGTTGGTGATATTTACAGCTGGTAGGTATATATTTGTATATATTTATGGCTGGTAGGAAGCATCCTCTTATGGCGATTTTTTATAGCATTGTAAGAGCTTAGATTATTGTTTCTAAAGTTTTATATTAGTCTTTATTGATGGTTTTGAGGATGGATGTCTTGCTGTTATAGCAACTTTTACAGTATCAATTAAACGTCACAATTTATGGTACCATTATATCGCTTTTACAGTATTTTTACAATCGATTTTCGAATGTTCCAAGGAGATTCATCAACATCGAACGTATGAGGTAAAGTTAAATACAAAATTTATACCTTTCTAGAAACCTCAACATTTCCGGGATACAACAGCCAACACTGCACTAGCATTGCTCATATAACAAATTCATTCTGGATAATCAGTGCAACACCGTTCGTTTACGAGCTCGAAACCTTCCTAACAACCTTCAATAAATACCAGCCAGCTGAACCAATTGAAGCTCACTCTAAGCCTATAAACCCTAAATCCAAGTCTACGTGTAAGAACTTCAACCGCTGAAATTCATAAACGTACGAACCTATTCGACTGAACTTTACAGTACGCTCTTTGGAACAAATATTCAACCTTTTATGTAACGCGGCAACGCGCAATTTCGAATGTGAATACTTCGATACCTTCGCAATATAACGATTAGGTGATAGACATTTTAGTAAATTGTAATTCAGGTTGTTTTTATGAAAATGTATAGTCTTAGTGCCACTCAGCTGTCACTATTAAGTGTTCATACTGCAGAAAGAAATCTTCAATTAAAATCGTCGCTTATGATTTCTATAAAGCGGCTGGTCTTTGTCAAAAAAATATGGCTCGGTTCGCTGTTCGCAATCAATGTGCCTAAGTTCTTTGTAGTGTTGTGTCCACCTTATAAGTAGGTCGGTCTGATCTTCCGGATTGCAAAGGCCATCTATCCTGTAGGTTAGTGTTGTACATTTCCGGTTCGTTTTGCTTTTTCTTTCTTGCAGTAGTATTGAGAATAATCTAAACGTGAAATGTTCAATGGCAGTGGGCACTAAATAATGAAAAAAAAATNGGTATGGACAAGTATTAATGAGTGCTGGGTTGAGGGAGAAGAGAGAGGAATTGATTGAATGTTAGGCCGCCAAAGACGGGATCACCTAGTAGATGAAAATATTTTAGGATGTAACCGATAGAGATACTGATAAAACTACTTCATCAACGGTGTAATTATGAAGTTCTTTGCTACTGTAGAATAAGAAAACATCAACGTTTTCATTTTTACATATTTATTTAATTTGTAATTATGTAATCGATCGATGCTTTCAGTTGTTATGCATCAACATCAAAAACAAAAGAAGTTGCACTTCCATCGGGATATCGTAAAACACCACCGTTTGCATATTTCTTGAAAGAGAATTTCGTAAAGAAGGATGGAGTAAAGGTAACACAAATGATGACTGATCTCAAAAATCGTTGGAATTCATTAAGCGCTATCGAAAAGAAGGTTAGATACCACTAATTTACATACGATAATAGTATATGAATCATATTTTTCTATAGGTTCTATTATGCTATCGAAAATTGTTGCAGTTCGGTATCCCGATGGGTTTCTATTTGATCAGTGTTCTTATGGGCAAATCAACTGTCACCAATATCATATTCGTTTGGGAGAACAAAATGAATCATTGGTGTGCTGAGTAAATTAGAAGAAAAGAGAAGGGAGGAAGGGGTAAATGACCTCATTCACTGGTTTTGATTAGAAGGGAAGTTTATGACGCCTCATTGATTGTTTTTTTTTTTCTGAACACATCCTTCTCGGGTAGGTAAAACAGTCCTTCTTGGGTAGGTATTACTCAAAAAGCACCTTCCTTCGTACCAATCGCTTAACTGTCTTAATGAAATGTTACTTTAACTAATAAGCATTTCTTCGTTAGATTGCCGAATGTTTCTTCAATTGAACATGATGAAACATTTGGTTGACTTGCAATTTTAGAAATATTTTGACGAATCGAACGCCGAATTGAAAGAGAAGAAAGCAAAATTCGATGCGTTAGGTGTGGAAGAGAAGCAAAAACTTCGAGAAGAAAGCGAAAAAAATAGGGAGGCTCGAAAACGACGCAAAATTCGTGCCGAAAAAGCGGCGGTAAGTTTCAGTTTTTCTCTAATCTTTCAGTTTTTCTGCAAGTTTTTCTTTTTGAATTTTCAAAAAAAAAAAATTCTTCTTTTTCAACATACTTGACCATAATTTCGAACAAATATAGCTTTTCACTTTATTATCATCAAGATAATTCAGCTATTTGTGCTATTAAATTGGCTACATTTAACGAATTAGGAGGGTGGATGCACCCCTTCCCTTACCGTTCCGTTTAGCCCCGTCTGTTGCACACTTAGGTAGATCCTCTGGTGAGCTTCTGTAAGTCTTTATGTGAAGCACATAGAAAAGAAAATCTTGAGGATGAATGGCATTGCTATGCAATGATTGTGATATATTTTTCGATGAGAAAATTCTCGTTCATACATCTATCGTTATCGTTGATTTATTAGCCAATACATAAATAATAAAATACTTTAATATTATTCGAAGCTATTCCCAACTCTTTTCGAATTACTCGTTGATAGAAGTCTAATTCATTGTCTTAAAGATGCCACGATCTTAGCTGAAACATGAAATATTTGCATTTATTTTTCCATTATATTCCATACTGAATCGGCATGAAGCAAGCTGTTTTAACCTTCTTGTTCAGTGGAGTCCCATCAGATAGGTGTCAATAAGCTCTCACCTTATGATCGTTAGTATTGATACCTGAAAAGTAAATAAATCTTCATATATTAGGAGAAGGGAATCAAACAGCATTGCACCTAATTGTTAGTTATTCATTTGTGATGATGTCTTATTAGTGAAGCATAAATACCTCATTGTAGAAAAAAAAAAACATAAAAATCCTTCATGATTCCTAAAAAAGGAAACATCAATTCACTATCAAACTGAATTAATCGTTTGGTAAAGCTTTATTAGAGCTCTTTATTGTAATATATTTCTATCATCTCAGAGGCGAGAAGAAAGTGGCCGACCTGTACGACCTGCATCTGCATATAATCTATATATAAAGGAAAAAATGGATGTGACAGAAAAAGTGCCAGAGAAAATTCGAGAAAAATTCAAAGAATGCGCGACTGCATGGAAAACACTTGCCGAGAAAGAAAAGCAGGTTAGCTTATTATATTCTCTACTTTGAAGCTTTCCTCTATTTTCAAAAATTTCTAGCTAAAAATGTTTTACATATATTATTTTGGATTTAAAAAAAAAAATTCAGCGTTCATATCGGCGCTAATTGTTTTCATTTTATATATCTTCAACTTTTTTTTTGTGTTTATTATAATTTATTTTCAGAAATATATAGATCAGGCAGCGATATTGGCGAAAAAATTCGAAGAAGAACTTCGCATGTGGAAAGAAAACAATAAAAAGCATTCAGCCGAGAAGAAATCAAAAGAAAAGACTGAATAAATCGAATGTTTTTCTTCGAAGTTTTATTTTCTTTTTTATGTCTGTCGACAAATTATTAATTTTTTATCATTATCTCGGAAGCTTTCTTTTTATTTTACTCGACGTAATGGGTTTATTATATGCGGTCGCTTTAATCACCTAGGGTGTTTCGTGATGAATTAGTTGAATTTAAGCGGCAATTGAAAGTGTTGAACTGAATGAAGAGAGAACCTTTCAAAGAATATTTTTTTAGTCGCTTCAAAAAATGCTTCTCTTGTTTGTTTGTTTGTTTGTTTTTTCTATTTTTTGAAACGTTTAGAATATTTTTTTCCATTTTATGACTTTATTTCCACTTTTTTTCTGTGTTTTTATACTCGATGTTTTATGCTTATTTGATTTCATCCTCTTTTATGCGTTTTGCATTTATCTTTTATGATGATGTTTTATGTTTAACCCCTTTCCCCTTTTCACTTGAGGTTATTGCATGATGGAACGTGTCTTGGGCGAGTTGGGGGGGAAGGGGGGAGGGGGGAAGGAAGAGAAGGGTGGGGGGGAATTAGGGAAGTGGGAACATGGCTGTGTGCGGTGATCCGATATTTAGCTATGAGATTGCACC
>QEWY01000073.1:346557-388628 GCA_006503575.1 Baylisascaris schroederi | reverse complement strand
TTGTTGTTGTTGTTTTCTTATATTAGTTTTTCTAATACACTACGAGATTTCTAGCATTCTGTGGGTTTATTATTATTGAAAATTACGTGCAGCACTAAGAACAATAATTTTTAGCCCAACTCTTTAATCATTTACTGTGCTAATTGTATGGATGCTATTTAAAAAATCTTAGTCGTTATGAGTGAACAAATCAATTTTTTAGGGTACACTTGAGGATGGTACTGAATTTGATAGTAGTCGTACACGCGATCAAGAATTCACATTCACACTTGGAATGGGACAAGTCATTAAGGTAGGTGTTTATTATGCATGGTGGATTTTATTTATTTATTTATTCATTTATTTATTTGCAATGCTTTTTGAAGTTTTATGGAAATATTATCGAACAAAAAAAATAATATCAGCAAAATATTGTTTTCAATTGTTCCACTTCGCGTCACATCCAGGTTTGTCTTCTTGCAGGCATAGGGGATTGTTTCGACCCCCCCCCCCCTCCCACCCCTCCCCCTCGCCGTATTGAACAATTTGTTTGCCAGACACTAGGCCATCTATCGCTTTGATCTTATGGAACTCTGCTGGAAGAACTTTCGTTCAAATCAACGAGGTTGCCTGACTGACACGCTGATGAAACACTACATCGATTGCCTATTACCTCGTCGTATAGGTGCGTTTGGTTGAAATCGCAAAGGTTTCAGGGATGGGATCAAGGTCTATTAAATATGTGTGAGGGAGAACAACGACGTCTCACAATCCCAGCAGAACTTGGTTATGGAGATCATGGTGCTCCACCAAAGATTCCGCGTAAGTGACGTCATTTTCCTGATCCGGTTTTCTTGCAGCTTCGACGTCAACTTAGCCTCGAGCTCTTAGAGCTTCGAGATGAAAGGTGATGCCTTCATCCAAACCTGATATGTGAATAGAAGTAGCAACTTTATGAATACCAGTAGCCGAATGCAGAACGTTCGTATCCACTCCGGTACTTGCAAGAAGACGTGTTTAGTCAGCGTAGTAAAAACATGTGGGAAACGGATACAATCAACAAATGTTTAGTTGCACGAAGTGAATCCCATATTTTGTGGTGGATATAGCCCATTAGCCAATAAGCGTTGACATATTATTAGGCATTTTTATTGTTAATTATTAGTAAATCCCATTTAAATGATAAATTAGCATACTTTATTTTTTTAGATCATTTTTGCATATTGTCGTTAATTTTCTTTCTCGTAGATGCCACCGGAACGGATTTGAGTTGTCGCTCTCAAGCGATGACGATGAAAGTTGGTATTTGATTTGAATTCTTGTTCATATAATTCTAAATATTAGACAAACAAAGGTATATTTATAGCTGGAGCGACACTTAAATTCGACGTGGAATTGCTGAGAATCGAACGTAAAAGTGAGCTATAAACGTGGAAATTCCCAAACAATTATAACAATTGGGCATAAAAATGAAGAAGTTAACTATTAGAAATGCTCAAAGGGCAGTTGATTTATTGGTTGTGATTGAGTGGCCTTGTGATGTGTTTTTATATGCTTTTCTATTGTTTCATTGTTGTTCTTTGAATAAAATTGGAGTTCTGTTTCTTTTTACGATACCCTCTTTTGCTTTATGTATGATTTCTATCCTTTGAGGTATCCTATTCCAGTTGCCACCTTTGTATTATTTAGACTAATTAAATAATAAGTGATGAAAGTAGCTATAAATTACCCAACAATCGGGGCATCTACTTCGTTCGTCGATGCGTGATATTATCTGAAACGACGGTGATAGCATTTTGTGTAAAAGACAGAAGATGTGAAATTACGATGTTTCACAAAATATAAAAGGAACTCTTCTAGACGACCTGACAGGGAGGAAAAACATTTAAAAGTCGATGGGTATGAACATGAAAACGATATTTTTGAAAGGAATAGAGGTTTTAACTATGAACATTCCCCTACAATGCGATAAAGCAGAAGGACGCAACAGCATCTTTCCCACCTTCTTTCTTCACTATTCACGGACAGTTACGTTGACTGCGATAAAGATCTTGTAGCCAATGGCTACTTAAACGAGCATTGGCACTAATATTCTTCGTATATGAAAGAAAACAATCTGAAAGTAAAATTTTATAGCGGCGATAATAGTGATAAGTTTTACTTAGCGATGGAAATAACATCTGATTGATAAGGAAACGGGAGAATAAAACCGGATTACAGAAGCACAAAACAAGAAGATCGGAAACAGCCTGAAAAGGGAATGTCGAATGAAGCTAATACGACTCATTTACTGACTGCGGTATATGAAAATGACAAGTGAAAGAAATTTTGACACGTCGACACGGTGTATTTGCCAGAAAGGAGCCATTTTATCGTCTCTCGCAGAGAAACTCAGTTTGATACGATAATATTCGAGGTGGCCGGCCGGACTGCTGAGGAAGACCGCTGACAGTGGTGTTTGTGATGCTCCTTGAAACCTAGAACTATGTTCGGGAATAAGGAGGTGGAAACGGGTAGGGAGGGGTGAGGGGATCACCCGAGCGCTGCCCAACAGAAATAAGATGGACCGTTGTTGATAGTCACTTATCAACCTGCAGCTTGTAAGTTGAAAATTGTCTCTCAAATTGCAAGAGGAAATACTGTCGTGTGATGATATGTAGAATAACTGCATCGCCGATAACTAATAATTCCAGTCAAGATAGCGTCGGGATCATATTACCCAAAATTCGAAACCGACTTTGGGATCACGGGAAACCGATCACAGATAGCCGTGTTTACGAAAATACGGTGCAATCACATACATTTCAGCACGATGAAACAAACACCAATAAAACACAACCGTCTGGTAAAAAAAAAACCTCGTTAATCAAGGCAAGCCACGTTACGATATGAAGAAATGCACTAAAGTGAAAAAAAAAGCATCCGAGTACTTAACGTAAGCCGCATTACGGCATGATGAAAACCATTAAACTGTGTGAATCCTGGATGGAACCGTAATGAGTTTAGGATTGTCGGAAATAACCGCTCCACGCTCACCATGAACCACATCTCCGATGATCCATGCCGGAAAGCCGTCGAGTTGTTCGATTTCTTTGCACAGCGCTTCTGCCTTCAACAATTTCACCGTTACAGTTTCCCTCCGTCTATAGAATAACCATATGAAAACTTTTCTCTTGCAGTTCGACTATGAGTCTGCCTGCCCAGGTAGTTGGGTATATTTCCCCAGCTACCGATATAAAATGCACAAACTTACCTTATCCTTGTCGATAGCCATTAGTAGTCCACCGGAAGTTTCAGCAGATGTTCCAGTAAATAAATTGAAGCCATTGCCCATAGTTTTCGATATCTCATCCATATACTCGACAATTGGCAGTGTATGAATAACGAATTGTACTTCTTCCTTTTGTGCTTTTGCCAGATTATCTGCGTGACCTGCAACTTCATTATATTTGTTTACACAATAAGTCATAAACTGCAATCGCTTCACCTTGAGAAGCATCAGACGGGTAATTTAAGGTATTCCCGGGTAAAAGTAGGTAAAAGCCAATAGCCTTTCATTCGATGATGAAATCATTTAGAGAGGAAACGAATGAAATATAAGTTTATCGTTTTCAAACATTAATTTTATGTGATACACAGTTGCATCTCTCGCAATTTAGAGCGTCCAAAAAAAGGATGAAAATGTATTTCGAATATTTCTGCATCCCTTCAAATTACTTCCTTCCAGAACAATGAGTGATCAATAGAACAATGAAAACGTCGATAATAAACCAAGAATCCCGAATCCGGTGACATCTGTCGATGCGTGTGTTCCATATTTAAGCGTCATACGTGCAGCATTACGATTTAGACGACACATTTGTTCGACAACTTGTTGATATGCACGTAAAATTCGTGATTTATCCAAATTGAGCTCCTCCACTCGACCTGTTCCCTTCATCATCCATTCATATGAGTTCACCGCCAATTGCCCTCCGATCGGCTAAAAGTGTTTATATCAACGCGAGTTACAATCCTATTGGCAACGAATGAGAAAAAAAATATGCTCCCGTATTTCACCATGCTTATGTTATATAATATATTTTCAATCAAATTATTCACCTTTCTTAGACATTATATATATATATATATATATATATATATTTATATATATTAAAATTAATCAAACTTGAAGTGACCGGTGGCACGAATACGAAAGGATGTATGAATTCGTGCAGTAGAAGGCAACACCGACAACATCCGTCAAAAAAGGCAACAAATGTAATGTCTGTTGGATCGAACTCAACGAAATATAACCTTTGTGATCACAAGGACGTCTCCAGGTTTCGCCCCGTCGACAACAGCCATTTCCTGAGTGGTACACACGCTTGACGCAACACCACCTAGCAATAACCATGGACAACGTACTGTCTGACCTCCACGTACCGCCGTACCTGCTTCCGTTGCCGTATCCTTGAATAAACCTCTATTTTATATGATGAAGAACTTGAAGTTCTTTAATCAAGCAATATAGATGAGTGAGCATAAACGAATGAAATTATGTGTCCGTAACAGACCGCCCATAATTTTGATAAGAGAAAGTCGAAAGTCCTATCATTATTTTTGGTGATCCAGGTTTAGTGCTGTTCACTTTTGCTGAGTGGATTTTGTGAACATCAAATCATCGAATATCCATCTATCTTCATTGAAGATAAAATATTATGCAAATTTTTGCGAGGAAATCAGCTCAAATATTGCACACCTTAAAGCCAGCAAAGAAGTTAGATACGATGACGTCTCTTTCATGTTCTTCCATATCACGAGCAACACCCAACAATATTAGCATATTATCGCAATCCACAACACCCATTGCATAAAGATCACTCAAAACGTTAGCACATGTTATGCGACCCTGAAATTCATTTTCAGCAGTTATAAACTAATTGCAACTGTAAGATGAATTCTTTATCTAGTTGAAATACACTTATTTACAGCTATTCACTTGGACAGTAAGTTTTTTCTACTGAAGAACTATTTCCGTCTGGCTATTTCTAGCTACCAGATCTGTTTTTCAGGATTGTTCGATTTTTCAGGATTTTTCAGGATTTTCCAGGATTTTTCAGGATTCAGCGATCCGAACGTAAACTTTACTGCGATTAAATGAAATACAATGATAATTCTAAGCTTCAAAATGGCCAAAAGAATTTCCACGAAAAGATGAGAATATTCACAATCAGTGAGAGGAATAGGATAGTATCAAAGAATGGCTTCATGAAGGTTTCTAGTATTTAACCATCGACCTCGATTACAAAAAAAAAATAATTACACTGGATCTTCATTGCATATGTTTTAATATCACCCTTTATGAAGTATGAATAAAATTTTTCATCTTGAAAAAAACATCTTTAAAACTGCTTTAGTCAATTTTTTTCTTCCAATTTTATACTCAACTTGTGCCATGGCGGTATGCAACACTAGGATGCTTAACTCCCCACGTTTGTTCATTCTCATTTCTTTATTACGCCCAATTTTTTTCACTTTATTTTGCCTCAATTTTTTCCAATTTTACTTTCCTCACATTTTCACCTCATATATTCTTTTTTTTTTCACCAGGTAACTATAGCCTTTTGCGGATTCACCCATCAGATTTTGAAATAAATCCAGAGGAAGGCATATGGGATGGAGTGAAGACAAAGAATATCCACCTGCTTCCAATAATGCTTTCCTACAGTTTTATACTCTGCCATGATAAAATGACGCGGATTTACTCATTAAAACTTATAAACTTTGCGGCATGAAAGGAAATAAGAATCAACAAACAATCAATAAAACATTTACCATAAGGTATGGGTCATCAACTAGAGGATAGAAGAAATCAGTGGTTTGCACGAGAAAGAGCCCTTTGTGACGCAGTGGGATCACACAGCTGTCCAATCCGATACCTGTATTGCAACAGTTCATTTAATTAATAATAGGCTTGGTCTTTATCCTCCCTCCCCCCCACCCCTCACCCCTTCCTCGCTGTCCTATACGCGCTATCGGTGAAATTTTCCACTACTCTCACATGGTGAATCCAAGCCCTATTAACGGGGAACAAAGCTAATTCCCGTATGGGAAATCAGTACTATTCACTAAAGGAATCTTGGTTTCTTGATAATTATTACCCGAGTCAAGCAATTGTTTTTCTTCCTATGCTGGTATTTTTTTAGTTTTTTTAGCGGTATCTTATGCCTTCAGCATCTGGAACAGGTATTAGATATATCTGAATCAGTCTTAGACATCTATATTTTCCTACTACTTTTAGATATCTATCTACCGGTGCTACCTGCTTCAGGTTGCCAGGTAACAGCCCTGAATAGCATTTCTCCTGCTTCCCTAATTATGAAGAAGAGGAGAGGCTACCACATATTTCTGCTCTATATATATTTGATGCGATAAAAATTCGATACGATTGTGTGATCGTTTTTAACTCAAAACCGTGTAAATTGAGATAACGCATTTTGTGCATATTCATTTTCAACATGAAGATTAAAAAAACGTCTAAAATATTAGAACGCCTAAAAAAAATATGCAAATTTTTGAATGAATAAAATTTAAAATACCTATTTCAGCATCGCCACCGATATTTTCTTTTTGCAGATCTTCGAGAAGCTTCAGAAGAATCTGAAATAAAAACATAAATTATTGTTAGGGAAGGTAGTATCTTTTTTTTTTGTTAGAATTTAGGATTTAACAAAACTTTGATATTTCCTTTCCTCTCTAACTAACCGTCTAAACCTTCTAATATTTTAATACCGCCACATAACACCATCCCTCAAATTTGGCATGAAATTTTATTCAGAAATAAGGTGGATTAAAGTTGAAAATATAAAGTTTTACCGTACGAGGCACTTTACAACCACAACCCTTCATTTGCGTTAACTTTGTAAGTAGGAAATCCGTTGCTAATCCATAATCGTTTGGTTTAAATCCGCTCAAAATTCGTTTCACCACATTGCTCATCATTATGAATCCCTGCAATACGTCATAATTCAACCAATCAGCTGTCACATAAATTAGCACATTTTCAAATCTTTATACCAGATGCAATAAACCTTTTAATACCGAAAAAAACCATAAACAGAAATAAATACCACCGACAACAATCAAAATACGTAAAAATTTAGATTTCATGGGATATTTGAAAGGCAGATGTTAAATTTTAAATGATCATTGAAGGGAATTATTTGTGGTTTTTTCATTAATTAGGGGGTCTTTTTTTGTGGTGTAAAGAAATTAGGCTTTCCAAGCCGTGGGCAACATGCCTTAAAGACCTATCAAAATAGGGTAACGAGACAATGCGCCGCAATATTCAACGAATATTTAAGTTTAGAACCTTTGAAGGGCGAAGCATCGATAACCAAATCTCATTATTAGTTCTCTACCACGGATTGATTTCCGATAAATGCTTATATCTATCATAGAGACAATTATGACCATTTTGGGAACTTTTCAGATTTAAAACCCTCTATCAAGCGAAACCTAAATTCTAGGATTTAAGCGAGGATTTGAAAACATATATTCATCGAGGGAATCACCTGTAACTGGCATTGATAGCCTCTTGAAAACATGATTTCATGCAGCAATCGTCCAACATTCCCCATCTTTTTAGGTAAATTTTTCCCCTGCCTTCTCCTTGGTAGCTTTTCATTCAACGAAAAATATAGGACGATGCGTTAATCCTTTTCCTATCCTTTTCCCCTACCTTCATAAACCTTGTACGTGGATGCCCTCACCTCTAATAAATATTAAATTCCATCAAGTGATTAAATAAACAAATTCAACATAAAACTGTAATTCTACGATTAGATATTGAGCTATACAGACCACTAAAGATGAAAGGTAAAGCTGATAAGCCGATTATGAAGGTGATTATCGCTTTTCAATGAGTTCATATTGCTATCGTGAATGTTCGCAATGAAGAAATAAAATATCAACATGGAATAATTTCGCAATGAAGAAATAAAATATCAACATGGAATAAACCAGAGATTTAGTTGATTTTATGCAATATAAATATATGCAAAAAAAATGATTTACTCTTCGAATAAAATCATCAGTGATACAAATATATGCAAATTAAATGCAATAAAAATGAGATGTAAATGCATAAATATCAAAAAAGAAAGAACCAATACAACATCTAAGTGAAAAAATATGAAAGAATTTAAGGTTTCACTTGTTCGAATAAGCAAATGTCCATAGAACTTAAAGAATGACCAATGTCCACCTATAAATGCATATAACGAATAAAGAATGACCAATGTCCACCTACAAATGCGTATAATGAATCGGCTTTCAAATATTTGCTAGCTAATATTCGTGTTATCTATATCATTCGAATGAAGTTAATTGCTATAGGTGTACTACTATCGTTTATCGATTACAATAGATATTGCTGATAAACGCACCCAATAATATCACCGATTACCTTCGAGTAGTCAACAACGTAAATCAACTTCTATATTCGATGTTGATAGCATATAGTATAAGTCGAACTGATGAAATTATATAAATAAAAGGTAAAACATTGGTAATACGAACGAGAAAGAGAAAGAATTTCAATACTTCACTTCCAATCTTGACAGATGAAAAACATTACGCTTATGAGTTTATCATTGATTGACCATTACCAAAAAAGAATTTTTAACTACCAATATTTATGAGTTTATCATTGATTAACCTTAAATAAGTCATACAGAAAAGCACATTATTGCTTTTAGATCGATTATAAATCCCAATATCCAGAAATCTTTCATTTTAGGTGATAAATTCCTGAAAAGAACCGCTCATCACTTTTTAATCTTTAATTAAACCTAAAAATTAGCGAATGATTGCAAACGGGAAGTAAGGCATGCGAATCATAAACCATGAACACTGCAAATAAATATGTTTCAATGACTCAACTCTAAAATCTGATAAACTAATTCAAATGTTTCGTTGATCAAATCCATACCTAATATTCGTTAATTGAAAATATATCCAGGCGAATGGATTAAAATTTATCTACTCAACTGTGATAATCAAAAAATATTAAATCGAATTTGATGGTTTCAAAAATTGAATTAATGAAAAAATAATTCGCCATTTTTAATAAAAAAATAACTGAAAAAAACTCTAAAGTTAATCATTTGAGCATGAAAATATTTCCATTTAGATAAAGCATTAAATAATTACTGAAAATATACGAATTGCACAACATAAGACACAAAAAAAATATTTATAAAAGAAAACAATGACAATGAAATTTATATTCACCGCAAGGCAATAAATCCTTAAAAAATGACCATTGAAAACATTTTCCTCTACTCATTTCCTTCCTTTCTAAGCATAATCTCATATAATTCACAACAGATTCAACTAGATCGTAATCCTTAACCTCCAATCATAATGCTGTAAACAAATTATCGGATACAATCAAAACAACTATCCCTTAAAAATATATAAATAAATAAATTCTATGGAAATTTTAACGCATAAAGCAGCCATCACCTTTATTGAACGGACCTTCCAACTGAGAAAACGCTGAATTCCAATCGGCCACCAAACAAACATAAAAGCATAAAAGTGATTTCACCTATTATATGAGATATTCCTATTGTTTTAGAACTGGAAAAATACTTCAAATGCTACTATTACCATCAATATATTCGAAATATTCCATTAAGAACGTCGTTGAATTTTTGCAGCCACCCGACTGTACAAATTTACCGAAAAGAAACTATCTAAACGTCAGGTTTGTATGAAACTTTTGTATGAACCGTATGTACGGCAGTTGAAAAAGAGCGTAATTGAACGTGTTGTCCATTCTCGATATTACATGCACCACTTTCCGTCCAATCTGCTGGTGTATCGGTATCTTTACCCGTGTATATTAGTACATCAAATGAACACCGCTGTTCCAAAAGTGGCAAGAATGCGACCGATGCTGTAATTTGCCTTAAAAAAAAAGAATTTACTCAATTCATTTGAATATGCAACTTCAATAACTAGTACAAGCATATCTAAAGTATTTTGAATATGATTAGATCGTTCATAAACTTGCATAGTTTTTAGGGAAAAGACTCATATGAATGGGAAAAGATCCCTCAACAAATTCCGCCGACGTATAAAAAACGAACGAGAAATTCGAATGAAATAGTGTTTCTCATATATCGAAAAATCCAGCTCTTTTTTTTGCATTTTAAAGTGTTCTTCCAGAAGATATCCATTAGCCTGTTCATCCAAGCGTGAACCCGAGAATATATCACAAATATGCAAAATTATAGCACACTTATAGCAATTATAGCACATTATAGCAATTATAGCACATTATAGCACAAAATTATAGCAATATATCACAAATATGCAAACAAAAGAAAAAAGCAAAAAATTATAGCACACTTACTTTATAACATCGGCCATTTCTTGCCTGATTTTCTTCTCATCTTTCTGACGTGTTGAATTTTCACTAAAAATAAATACACTACTAAATTAATTATAAGGGAAATATTTTTTTTAAAGGAAAGAAATGGCTATACAATATATATGTTTAGTTGATGTTCAGTATATTGGGTTTTCTTTTATTTTCTTCTTCGAATCGGGCCATAACTATCGCAACAACTTTGAAGATCGTTAGGTGCCGAAATATTGTCAACGGAAGAGAGTCTGCTAGCGACCATCGAATCCAATTAGAAGAAGCATCAAGTGATATAGTTGCACCTATATAGTTCATCAAGCTATAATGTCAATAAGCTTTCAACAGGAAAGACAACTTTGAGATATACTCTCTGGCTGATCTCCCTCTCTCTCTCTCTCTCTCTCTCTGCAGATCAGAAACTAACTGGGAACAGGGGGGGGGGGGGGGGGGGAGGGGGGATAGTTCCAATTTCGAGATGAACTTGATGACCCATCTCTCATACATAGTACTTTTACTTCAACAAAAATATCCATATGCAATGGATCGTTGCTTTATTTGTTGGAGACTGCCAAAAATGATGTTGATAGTGAATGTGCACGACGATAAAAACGCTTCTGATGACATTCTAAAGGCTGAATCTCAAAAATAGGAAACGTTGCTAATAATATTCGAAAAATTTTGAACACATAAAATCTATTCATTAAATACGATACGTGTGTCTACAGTATTTGGCGCTATCACGAATTCAAAAGTAACATATTTCGTGAACTGTTTTGCAGACAGTGATTGTTAAGTGACTTGGCAGACATAAATATAGANAGTAATAATAAAAGGTGTGATTTCTTTAGTTAGCGTTGCATTAAATTTATGAATGAGTCTTACACTGAACTTGTTGAAGAAGAGGTTTCAGATATTGTTGTAATTTCTCGTCGGATGTCACCAATAATGTGAGGCCATATTTCTTCTCCCTTCTAAACGAATCGGCCGGATATATACCACGTTGATAAAGGATATTATTGACACCAAAATCTATAAGTGATCCATATTTTGCGTTTAAATTTCACATAATATTTGCATAAATTTATTTATTTATTTACCTATTTATTTATGTGATGGAATAATCCTGGAATAAGTCACTTAAAACATTCTTTCGACAATTCAACAAATTGTAATAGGAGGTTTTTGCATCCTATCTATCAGCCTATAGAGTTGCAAATGATGACCAGTCAGTAATAACCATCATGTTGGCATACATAGCTATCAACTCCCTTCACAAACGGAAACGATACGCTACACACACACAAAAAAAAAAAAAAACAGAATCTCCAAAATGCTAGAAAACTTTTATATCTGTAGTTAGTGTTAATCAATACTAATAAAAAATATTTGTTACGATGAAGTATTTGTTAGTGAATACAAAGCAAATGGATAGTGAAAATATATGCGAGAAAATCACCTGTGAAAGTGTAAATTATAAAAACGGATACAAGTCAAATTCGCTTCATTTGATAGTCGACAGTTTAAGTTTGCAAATCGTTTTGAATTTTCTTGTTGTTTTTTGTTGACATGAATTTTTTTTTTAATATTTCCCCACTTTAAGACATTCAAATATATTAGTAAATAANCCCCCCTCCCTCCCCCCCTCTTAACCTTCTTCTCTCCCCTCCTAGATGCATCCAACTTTCATCTAGTGGAAAAAGCAGTCTGCTCCACGATATCGAACTATGAAGAGAGAAGCAAAGCGGAAGTCCCAGATGAAGTAAACGACTTACGAAAGAATTCTTGCACGAGTTGTGCAGAGCCTTTCAAGCAGATAGAACTTCTTGTCAGCGTGTCGGTTGTCATCGTTGAAATGGCCACTAAACCACCTACACCTGCAAAAATACTTAAACACGTTTACATACCGTATAGTTTGCAATAGAGACCCATATTTTCGTAACATATGCGATCATAAGCCCACCCTCTACCTCTTACCTGTAATAACATTTTTCACTTTACCTTATAGAATGCAGTTCATTGCAATACTGTTGAAAGATCCCAAAATTCGTGAATAAAGACTACGTCTGGTTTGGAAAATCTAGTTAACTCAATTGCTACAAATGCACTTTTATAGCATAACGCATTTTTTGAAAGATATTTTTTCATTTGAATTTAATCATCGTTAGAAACAAAGATGATTCCTTACAGCAAAACCTTCAAGCAGAATATTCGCTTCGAAACTGAGGTATATTTATTGGAAAGCAGAGGTCGTTGCAAAACAAAATAAACAGAAATATACAAGTATAACAACACCTAAAAAGTTATATCAACCTAAGCTGAGAGAATTCCGCCTAGTATATTGTCTACAACCTTTCCAATTTGAAATAGACACCTATACGAATAAAAATTTACACATAAAATACAAAAATACATAATAAAAATGGTTGCAATCAAACTGGTTGTATCTATTGCCAGCAGCGAATCGATCAACACGCACCCCACATATTGAGTACGCAGCTATACCGTAATGTGCACTACAGATGTGGTAGCAATCGTGGAATTGTGCCTCTCGGTAGCAATAAGTTCGAGTATGTGGGGTTTCAGGTTGCTAGTGTCATGGATTTCCGGCGAATTTTGTAACCGGAATTATATTTTTCTCTCCACTATTTTACTAAATAAAATAGTATATTATTTGATGAGAAAGAACAATCCGTGTTCATTTATAAATGAACTGAAATGGATTTCTGGCTTTTTTTTTTCTTGATCTATGGTTATTCCAGTGAAAATTGCTTTCTTCTCTATTATATTTAAAAAATTTACAACATCTACAAAAATGGCTGTAATAAATTTAAGCTGATCTAGGTTAGTGCATCCGCTGTGTTTCTACATTTCACCGCTAAGGTCTCTTCTCATCTTATTGCTAAAAAAANTTTCTTAATTGATGGCTATCATTTCCATTTCGATATGAAAGGGATTTATTATGTCATTTTGGCGTTTTTCTCGTTATTTACTATAGTATGCTTGTTTTACTTTTGTATCCGCTTCAATGTAATTTAAAAGGAATTTCCTCATAGATATCTTCGTTAAAGTGAGCCTCTAAAATTGTTTATTATAAATTATTAGTAAATATATACTTAAAATGCTACAAAGGAAAGAATAGGCCAAACTTTATAAATGCACTATCTATGCACTCCCCATTCTATCATAAAACTTACTTTTATGTTGCATACCGTTATTCTGTTGCCCTATCAGTAGTGGGATTTACTCAGAGTTTTAGATAATCAACTTCTTAAAGAAAACCTTATGAAACACTTTATTTTTATGACCATTGGGGCTTAATTGAGTTTATACGGTAGTTTATGTGGAATTTCAATGGAAAGTGATGGATCTCTCTATATATATATGCTAGGATTTTTTTTTTTTTACTTGGTCTATTTGGTGCGATGTCAAAAAGCCTCGTTGATTGCTATTATCACTCGCTCAGTCTATGTCCTTCCTCTCTCCTCTTCCTCTCCGTTCTCCTTTACCTTATTCTAGCTTACCTTTGCTTATTTACCTGTGGTGGCAATAACAAGCTGGAGCATTTCCGGTGACTGATTGCTGTATCAATAACAATTGATGTGATGCTATATACCTATTAGATTATGTAAATTAGCAAAGAACACATTAAGCAACACTTAGGAGAGGAGAGGGGGTTGTCTCATCACTGTTGGAAAAAAAAAATCTTCCATCTTGAGAGTCCTCCTTTTTATGAAAGCATTTGAAGCAATTTAAGCCCCTATTGGTATTTTTATGTCCGTCGAATGCTTCAGTATTCGGTGACTAACTAACTTTTCATCCAGCTGGTTGTCTGTTACCTGGAAGGGTTATTTTGATGGGGAAAAAATAAAACCTCCATGTTGTATCAGGTTTGATGTAATATGTTGAATCATTTTCTTCTAATTTTGAAAATTCACTGTAGTGCTCATATAAATTTTAATCCTTTTAAATAATTAATTTTTATTTTTCTTTTAAGATATAAATTATTACTCAATGAGCTTAGTTTCTGTGTGAATTCTTCGTTATCTAATTACATCGATGATACAAAGTTTTGCATTCAAAAGCTATCCTACGGTATTGTTAATCATTTTGCACTCTCCAATTTGTTTTATCGTTACATAATAAATCGATCGACTTTAGCTGAATATTTAATATCGTTTCGATTGCATCGCTCATGTTACGAATACAGCCACACTGAAATGAATGTTCATTTAATCGAAATATACTAAGCATTCTATCGGTGGCTAAATTCGATGCACCTGTTTATGCAACAGTGAATTTAAAATTGATTATATATATCACTTGATAGGCCGGATTATCGAACGTTGTGCACGTTGTCCGCCACAATGCATTTCCATTTTGGTCTCATCCTCGCCATTCTCGGCCAGGTTTTACCCCAATCCTGCAGGGTACTGAGGCCTATTTCCGTGCATTGTTTTAGCCATTAGATGACGCCACCTCGCTGGCTAGGCGAGCAGGCCATTACCTCTCTTCGAATTTAGCCGGTCCTCAACCTCTAGCAGGCATGGTCTGGTGATTCGGGGTATGAATCGACCACGCTGTAGGATTGACAGTTCAATACCTTTGTAGCATGGTTAGACCTGCTGGGGCTTACGCTCCGCTACCATAGCTATCGAACGACCGTTGCCACCACTGCGCCACGATGAGGCACCGAAGGAGGATTTTGCAGCGGATATATATATATATATATATATATATATATACATATATATATATATATATATATATATATATACATANAATGCAGTAATACTCTATGCGGAATGCAGTAATACTCTATGCGGAATGCAGTGATATTTTTGCGGAGTGCAGTAATACTCTATGCGGAATGCAGTAATACTCTATGCGGAATGCAGTAATACTCTTTGCAGAATGCAGTAATGCTTCGTGCGGAATGCAGTAGTAAATTTTCGATGTGTTGTGTATGACAGAAATTCGTTGCAATAGTTTTTGTTCGTATGTTTCATTGCACCACTTTCTGATATCATAGTGGAACATTCTTTACATTCCTTACGTGTTTCATTCCTTTTGCATGATTCTATATTTTATTTACCCGTTGATAGATTCGGAACAAATAGTTTCATCTCAAATATAACACCATTAGGTAGTCGCTGAGTGTGTACACTCCATACTACTGATTTATAAACATATATAGATTGGCATATAGGGCATAAACGTTAAGGGTTAGCATGCCGTAGTGAATTTCATAGTGCCTGTTGAAATTAGCCCAACATTTGTGAGATTAAGCAGCCTATTTCGAGGATTATCTCTAGCACTAGGTTGACCGCATGGGTAAGCTAGATTATGAAGTTATGGTGAATGAATTCCTTTGTTCCGATGAATGAAGGTAATTTGAGCATTAAAAATCAGTATTATTTTCTTATGTGGATTTTTTTTTGGTCTAATTTCGGCTTGTAAAAGAATCCCTATAGAAATATGCAATATCTGCGGCTAAGATCACATTTAAAATTTTAATCCAGCGATCGTTCGATTTTCATAGATTTTGGCAACTGCATATATAGGAAGAAGGAGATTTCGTGACTTCAATTCGCTATAAAATAAAACATAGAATGAAAGAAATTCTTACCCTTACACTAATCAAGAGAGGAAGCAAGAAATTTGCAGGAAATTTTGCACTTCTTTATGGTTTTACATTTTGCGGGTTTTTTTTATGACAATAAAATTTTTTCCGTTACATTAACTTTTTTTTGCTTTCTATTATTTCCGTTTTTTTCTCTTCATTTTTTCTTACCATTTTACATTTCCATTATTGTCTCTTTGTTAGAGTGAATGAATATAAGTAATAGATGATGGGAAAATTTCATTTGTCTCATTTTAATGCCATTTCTTGCACGCATTTCATATTGCTTAAATAAATTCTTTCTATTATTTCAAAGTTTTTTTTTGAGTTAATTAGAGTATAAAAAATGAAACATGAAGAATTGAAGTCATAATTCAAATTAATTGGTTTAAACCTAAATTCGTTGGTTTAAACTTAAACCCATAGAAGTTTAAATTTAGTATTTGAAGTGAACAACAATTTAACGTATATGGAGACAAAGCAGGTGTTGTTTTCCAATTGTTGGTATACCACTTCTCTACAATGAATGGTTGATTTCATAATTTGTTAGCGAAATTCCACGAATGAGCAATGATCGCGCTTAATGTTTTCGTGAGAAGAAAATGAATCACCACATCTGATGATGGTATCTACCAAAATTCATCAACGGAACAATGGTATCTACCAACTGCGAACCGGTTTATAATAAAAATTTAGACCTCAAATGTTTGTACTATCATAGATTTTCGTTTAAGTATTCAACACTCATATAAAACAAAAAGGAAAACTCTCTCGATAGGAAACTAGCGTCAAATTTTGACGATGGGACTTAAAATATAAATAGATTTTTAATTTTGCTTTTCTCATAAGCTTTATGTTTTATGAAGTGATTATCTATAATTAAGTTCTATATTTTTATATCGATTATAATGCATGTTAGAATAGCCGAGTGTATTGCACTATCAATTTTGCAATACTATTCAATTAGAGTGCAGAGAACGGAAATGCAATATGGTTCTAACGTTGATTTTTATTGCATTCAATCGATTTGTATTGTAAACGAGATGACATTGTTGTTCGCTATTGTGAATGTTGGCTGCTGTTGTTGCTGCTTCTAAACATATTTTGAGTCTATTTTCATACGTTTTTTTTTTTTTTTTCATGCGTTAACAGAAATATTCTCCCACAAAATAGATTCAGAAGAACTTTGAGATGGCTTTCAACACTTTAGATGCCCAGAATCCGAAGCGTCAGTCAACACCTTCATTTTGGGAATATCGTTTTAACCATTTAGCGGTTTTCCACTATTCCCGCGATGATGCAAATTTTCATAGTCGCTTGATTTCTTCCTTCCTAACGATCGACGAATGTGATCTTTGAGAATCCCAATGTGGGAAATCCTTTGCTATTAAAAATTTAGAAATATTTAGCGCAAAACAATATTTACAATGCGAAAGAAATCATTGTATATGCAATTGAAAGCAGTGATAACTGTATGATACGATTGAAGCTTGATTTTATTATTGCTGATATTGCCCTATATCGATGCGTTTATTAAGTACCCAGTGATCAGTGCACTGATAGTGAATTATTGCTAGATTATGCTAAAATGAAGCGCTGATAGCAAATTTTATTCAAAATTTCTGCTATAAAAACGAAAGCAAAAACGAAATTCACTAAAATTCAGTTATCAGTAAACGCAACGCTTATCAATCAATGGTCATTAAATAACCCTTTTAATTGATCACTTAATATTTGCATAATGAAAGCTATGCCTATATGATTTACTCCCTTCTCAACATTTGCAATTTTTATTTACAATCATCGATCGGCTTATATGCAAATATAGCGTATTCTTACGATATCTTGTAGCTATGAGAGACTAACGATAGTTTTATGATACGCTATCGAATGAAACAATTCTCACAATTGATTTAATACCTTAATAATTTATGTTAGCTATGTTGAATAAAAATTATCTTTAAAAAAAAAAATTTTTTTTTGCTGCATATTCTTCGATTATCCGAAATATATTCAATATGAATCAAACAAATTCACTACCCTATTGATAATCATTATAGTTGTTGTAATCCCATCAATAATGACGAAATAAATTATAGCAAATTAAGGTCGCCTTGGTCAATGACGAGTCTATACGACGATATCTATCCTATATGAGGTAAAAATTAAATCGATGCATTTCAACTAATAGTTTTTTCATTAATTTTGGAATTTTATGAGTTGTTTTTGTATGTGCTTATTGTTCAAGCATACACGAAAATTCTTTGCTGATATAACAGTTTTTTTGTTTACTCACCATTCATCATGTTTGAATGCTCGATAGAAGTTTCTCATACATCTTGGTATTACACCATCGTATTTTTATGCTTTGTAATATGGTGGTTGTACGGTATGGACCTCATTTAATATAACCATCTATCTTTAAGTACTAAACTTCTATATGGTCACTTCGCCTGAAAGGTTTTCCAAGATTCGAATCACGGCTGAATTCTTAACTGAAGATATTTTCGAACATCGCCGGCTTAAATTCGCCTTGATTCTTTGTTAAACGATTTATGCATACATAAGATTGAGTACGACGTACTAAAACTTCCATTATGAAACTATTTAAGCATATAACTGATCATTGTCGCCATATGCGTAAATATCACATTATAAACCATTTAGTTGTAAAATAAGCATGAAAGCTTATATTTAGTTCGACGATGTTGCATTGGTTGTATCATAAAACTACGCTATAGAACTTTCAGTTGTGCGTTTTGCGTATGTGGAATTTGGCTTCCGGAAAATATTCTCGATGCATTAACCGCTTCCGCCTTTTCTATGTATCGACTAAGTCATTCCGATTTCATATGCTATCATTATGTTCTCTTGACTAATCGTTTTCGTTTTTCCTTTCGAGTAGTTTCTATATGTTTTACTTTTCCGGAATGCTAGAGTAAAATAATAATAAATAAGTAATAAGAATAAAACAATAATAATAATGATAATAATAATAAGCAAAAAATAATAAATATTGTAAAATTTATGAACGCTCGATTTACCAACAACTTTTTAGTGCTCATAAAGAATGAGCAATTAAATCACTTATTGAATTGATGCAATTTTGCTGTGCGTAAGCAAATTTCTTCGCTGTAACATTTTTAGAAACTCATATGTCAAACACAATGAATTATATTGAAAATGTTCACTACAATAGGTAAAAGAAATCAACGAACACGAGCATGTCGATAAAAGAATGGCAACGCAAAATGTAGTTTACTTACGGGGAATTTTTACTTACATTCAGGATGTTTACTTACACAATCGGGGAATATTGTCCGATTATTAGCGTTATGACGATTCGTTGCATGGTTAGTGAGCATCGTTTTATATCGCATTTAAGAAGAACAACCGAGATTCCTATTCATTCAGAAGTTGCATGATGTGTTTGCCTATGTGTTTTGATCGTGTATCCCACTTATTAGCAATCAATCAATCACTATTGCCATCTTATCAAAATGCCGTTATCATGATATAAGAAGGAGAGGGTTTTCATTTATATTTCTGAAATTAGAGGATTCCCGGCTGAAATCATTTGTTCTTGAAATTAAGAAATCTGCGAAATTAGATAACTTGCTCTTGAAACTTGTGGAACTCGATAAAATTCTCCTCTTTATGAATCAATTGCATCAAACTTAGTGCTAGGACAAGTCATTAAATAAGTCAAAAAATACAGAGCATTTTTATAGTATTGCTTAGATTCTTAACGAATTCAAATAAAGCGACGTTTGCTTTCAATCCACACTTCTAAAAGCTCATTGTGAGTCGATATGTCGTCTCTCTTCCGGTTGCTTGCTTCAACTTTTATCTTAGATGACTTGCTGAGGTGACTTTTGCAAACGAATTATGGATCAAATTTCATCTCCGTCCAATTTCTAATATATCTCTATATATCTTATCTCTATACCTCTAATATATCTTACTCAAGTCTGTATTTTAATAATGTCCGAATAAATGTTGTCTCCAATTTAAATAATCTTTTTTTTTTGAATACTTTCATTTAGATTGCTGAGGTGTTAGTCGAAAATCAACTATATCTGCACACACATAAGTTGTTTCTTTCTTCACTTATGTCTTAAATGTGACCGATTAAGTCTTGAATTATTTCATCTTAGCAAACTAAGATAGCATCTGCGTAGAAAAATTTACGGACGATCGTTTCACTTTTTCATTAACTACATTATCTCATAAGTACTTCGTTTTCTTCATTGATATTAAATTTACTAATTTTTAGACATTTCGATTTCTTCACTATCAAACACACCGATGACACTTTCGAACGATGATTCCACTTGCTTCACCACATTACGTTAGTTCTCTTTCGTTCGTTAATGCTGTAAGATTTTATTAAGAAGTTCTTCGAATAGATTTTTAAATGAAATGAATTTTGCTCACTTATGCTAGCAATTGAATAATAGAAACAAATAAGGCAATCAACTAATTTTGCGTTATATTATTGAGACAGATTGATGAAAGCAATGGTTCTTTGAAATGAAATTTGAAGAGCACTAGAGAAATCTAACCGAAAAATGAATTTAGCCTAGTCGAGGAATATTCTAAATCCCTATGAAGATCTCTAAATCCCTATTTTTTTCTCAACAAGACTATTTTCAAGTGCAACAACGGTATAACGTCCTATATGTATTTAAATAAGTTTTTTTTTGGAATTTATAACGGAAGATGGGGTTAATTAAGTGTCAATATGTTTGGGGAAGACCTTATTCATAGAGTAAGAATTCGTCACAGGCATGACTAAGAATTGAAGCGTTTTATTTCATCGCTTAATGCGGTGAACGATAGCTTACCGGCCATATCTAAGAATTTCCCCTGATGTTTCCCATGAAAATTTCTGGGAACACTTTTGACACTTATGGGTTTTTTTTCTGATTGTCAAGTTTATCCTAAAATATAAAGATATCTATTTCCTTCTTCTTCATCCTTTTCGTCTGCCAAGGCATTCCAAACTAGCTACATACCTCTCCTAAATGTTAATCCTTTCTACCTTTATCCGTTTTCCCATTTCTCGACTTTGAAATGAATAAATAAATGATTAAATAAATAAATTAATGAATAATTAAATAAACAAATAAATAAATAAATAAATATTAATTAAATAAACAAATAAATAAATAAATAAATAAAGACTTCCGGTAGGTTAAATTCTTAGCAGATATACTAGAAAATGTTTCTTTTTTTTGTAGCATCTCATTATCATTGCAACATTATAAACGATAAAAAAGGTTGTTGTCTGGGTGTTTTATCATTAGTGCATATTTTGACTTACTATGTTGCTATGTTTGATTGCATTTGCCAGTTTGAATCGTTACGCTTCATATTTATGAGTCGTTTGCATCATATTGCTAAATTTCATCATTTCGTTGATGGAAATGTGCTCATTTAACAATTTTCATTGATTTCACCGCAATGATCTTTTTGCATTTTTATTTTTCAGTTTTCATTGCAAATTTTACGCATAATTTTACCCACATTTTCCTATTTATACTATCATCTCGTGTTGCAAAATTAATAGATGTCTAATTTTTTTTTCTCAAATTTTTTGCTAAACAATTCGAGATTTATTTATTGTTGTTGTTGTTGTAGAATTCTATCAGAACAAATCACCTAACTTGCAACGATAGTTGTTTTTAAATTACGCATTTTTATGAACTTAAATTTGCAAAGCGCAATGCGACAACAACACCTCGATGCTTGTGTTCGCAGTTCACGATCATCTTGGCCCCCTTCCTTTCCTCAGGAACCATACAAAGCGATCCGTTTATTCCGGACCATCGGGTTCCTCACCACGGGAGACCGGCGCTTAAAAAATTTCAAAACCTTATAGCATCTAGACTAAGCAGCCATACATGCCAACATATCTAATATGTCTGAAACAGACATACTTTTTGGACTTCAGTTGCAGCTGCTTTATCGAATAAATTACGTCCCTAAGCAATGGTAAGTCATGGTCGCAACTTCTCAAGAATTGCTTATCCTTCCATCCCTTAGCACGTCGTAACAGTCCCCCTGGCATGCTTTTCAACTTGTTATAGCTTTACTGAGTTAGCGATGGAAAATATCCGTCCACAGAAATGATGCACGTATCCGCCACCTGCAGCCTACTGCCAAGTTACCCGTTTAGTTCACGTGCAGCATCACTGGTCGGACTCCATATCTAACAGCAGTGGTGAGTGGAAGATTCCCATAGTTGATCGAAGGGTAAAGTATCATGTCAGCAGGTTATTTCCATGACGAAAGCGGCTAGTTTATCCCTTAAGTCTCATCCTTATATTCCACCGACTTACCTGTATATGAAACAATATTGACCTAATACCGAAACAAGCATTTCAGTAAGATGTTTTTGATATTACTGAAAATGAAATGAAGCTTCATTTATGGGACTTTGGTTTTGAAGTTCTTCTTTTGGACGCAAAGAGAACATAGAAAGTTTTTCTTGCGTAATAAGTAAAAAAACTGGATTAAGTTAGGTGCGATGAAAACATCAGACCGCAAGCAGCTCCGGAGTTAGCCGAAAGACGATAAGACAGTTTGTTTTTCCGAGGATCTATCCCCGCAAGCGAAAATAGCGTTTAGGAATAACACTAAAGTTTATCTTCGGTGGATGCCTTGACGATCTGATGAGTGAGTCAGCGTCGTTGAAAGGTCCAGACCAGTTCGCCGCCCGCCCAGCGAGAGCGGAAGAGTTTAGAAGTATACTATTCAGAATTGGGTTGTTTAATGCTTTAATCGAACGCACTTCTAGGATTGAGAAGATCCAGTAGGGGTTTCGTTCATCCTTGCAAATGGACCATCAGCTGACCACCTACTGTGGTCACTCGTCTTCGCTTACGTCTTCCAAAATGATAACGCAAAGCGTAGTTTTTAAGGGAGTTTCGAGGAAGAACGAAATAAGCGCAGAGTGCGGCTAAGATGCGCCCCATTGCTACCCTTTCGGCTCACATTCGTTCAATTCTCTCTAAATCAATCTCTTAACCTCTGTATCTCCACAATTTGCATTATCTCTCGCTTTGTCGTATACTACAAATCTCTCAAAAAAGCATAAACATTCTCAATGCTCGTAATGTCTTATGCACAAATATGAGCGCACGCATTGCAAAACGATTCAATAGGACGAGTGCGTGTTTGCGTGCGTATTGCTCTGCAAATACCTCAACGATCATATGGTTGCATCGGCTTCCGTTTGCTAGTTTTCTAATGAAATAACACCTGGAAATTAGATTGGAATATTTTCTGAGGTGTATTATGATATAGTTTCACCTTTATATTCATAATTGCACCTTTATTTTTTTTCTTTTACATTTATTCTATCGCCCATTTTGCAATATTATTATTAGTGTTCTATTAGATGCAATTTCTTTGTCGTAATGGATGCGCTTATATAACCATACTTATAACGTCTAGTTGCACCATTTAAAAAAAAAATATGAATGTTACATCATTATGTTAATGGCGATTTTTCGGCACTTTCATATCTCTAATCGATAAGGTTATCACTGAATTCAATCGTGTGTCCATCCATGAAAGCGTATTGATCCATCTTATGCTTGCTAGTCATAAATTTTTGCCACCGTATGATATCACCTTTCAGAGTGTTTAATCCATCCCAAATTTTATCCACCTACCCGTTTAATAGAAGACTGATAAAAATTAATTTTCGAAAAAATTTACAATATTTGTTGCAAGGAACAGCGATCAAAACAGGATTCGATTTAGGAATTCTTTGATTATGCGATTACGAAATAGTATTGAAATGTTTCAGATAGTCGAAAAAGCTTCCAACATAAGGTGTGGCTCATTGTGAATGTGAATAATTGAAATCGGAATCCTCGCTTCTAACAATTTAACTTTTTTTGGGGGGAGGGGAGGGGGAAGGGGTGCGAATATTTTCGGTGAATTTTTTTCGGAACAAAACACCTCTAGTAGCATGTTGGCAAATTCGGGTTGATTTCAATTCAGCTGCAAAATTGCTCATTAGGAACTGTGAAAGAGCCATGTTAGATGGACTTCTTGTTTACTACATATAGGGGGGAGGGGTTATATTCGTGAAAAATCCCGTTGAAGTTTTATTTATCTATAAACGTGGCAAGTTGGCGGTGATTTAGTACATCATGAAAAGGTTTTGAAGTCAAATCATTGTTAATAAACTTCCAAATATAATTCAACATCGTTTTCTTTCTTTCTTTTATGGATTGAGGAAATTATGCTTGAGGATACAGTTAAATTTAGATTCTTTAAACGGGAAATATTGTTGTGGAAGTTTTTTCTAGATACCAAAATTTTTGAATTGCCGCTATTGCATAAAATGCAATCATTTTATAACGATTTTCGCACACCTGTAAAGTCTAATGCCAAAGAGTGATACTTACATGAGGTAATATATTCGAAGTTATCGAATATTGTTTAGAAAGGGACACATCATTGCAACAATAAGACTAATTTCTAGTAATATAATAGCTTTCTTTGTTCCTAAGTGCTTTCAGTTGATAAAGTATATTACCGCTTCAAAATCATTCATTGTATTCGTTTAAAATACTAAAAAATTTGTTAATAGATTTTCCAGTTCTTATTTTTGTCAAAAATGTCCACATATTATCTTTCTCGTGAATCACAAAACTCTTAATTATGCCATTATGACCGTATTTGTTTGAATTTATTGTTTAATCTGAAGACAAAAATTGGCAAAATTTACTTCCAATAGCATTATTACTATTATATAAAGTCATAAAGTCATTCATTGGCTGGTTGTCTCAAGAGTTTTGGCCTTCCAGAAATTCATCAAGTACAACCGGAAGTGTAGCCGCAACACTTTGCACTGTACTAGTTGCATTTATTCATTCAAAGGTTGCATTTTTTTTTCAATAATAACAATATGCACTCATCACTGCATGAATAGTCGATGTTTCTATTAATTTCTCGTTGATTTATCTTGATTGGTTGAATATGTTTTTTGATTGAGCTATGGTACACATTGTGGGTCTCTATCTTTGGGTATCTGATTGTAAGTTGGGTAAAAATTATTGGGTAGTTGGTAAGGATTTGGGCAAAAATTCATAGTAAAGAATAGGTGAATAAAATTCTGTACGTTTAAAGAATTTTTCATCTCATCTTAGGCCAAATTCTGTCTTTCTTTATATTGCTTTTGTCATCTTGCTATATCCTCTCTCTCTCTCTCTCTCTCTCTCTCTTCTCTCTCTCTCTCTCTCTCTCTCTCTCTATAAATTTTCTTTTTCGGCAACAAACGATAATTGCAAAATTTTTTTTCCAATCTTTGAGGCCTTTCCAATCTTTAGATATTTATTTATACATTTCACAAATAATGTACAAGATTTCATCAAGTTTAGATATATTCTTAGTTATTTAGGCACTACGTAAATAATATCAAAGATTTCTAACATGTTCTATCATTTGTTTTTAGTATAATTTCTTTTCTGTTAGATTCCTGAAGACTTCAGGATGTTCACACGATCATCGCAATAACAGATAGCTTATCGGATCGGATTTTTTAAAGGAATAAACTTCTTCATCATAATATCGGTAATCCTTTTGATTTCCCAATTTTAAATGAAAATTGTTTATGTTGATAGAAGAATTTCGAATGCTTCCGATTCATAAAAAAAAAAAAAGAAAAAAAGAATTCATATGCGGCGATCTTATCGTAAGATATTGATGTCGATAATTTTATAGCAGCTATTTTTGGTGCATTATTCGACTTTAATAGAATTGATTGCTTCACTAATAAGTTCATATCATTGAACAATAAATGAATTTTTTTTTTTGCTTTTTTTTTCTTTCATTCTTCTAATTCTTATCCATCACCACAATTTCTTGAAATGATGCCTAAGTATTGTCGCATATTAGAGGCACTTTATTCTACATTGTATGCCTATCTTTGTTGATATTTGCGGATATTCTTCAGCAATGAGTAAATTTACCTAACATCTTCATGCAAAGGGTTTTTCCTAAGTCTTCTGTCGGACGCGACGACAAGTATACGCCACTATTAGCGATCAAACCGCTCGTATCGCTTATAAGTAATCCGTTTTGTGTGTATATATCATATTTTGATTAAATATGTGTCCTGCTTCGATCGAATAGTGCATCTCAGTTGTGTTATACGATTTTTTGCTTAGCTAATTACTACAGACTTCTGGAGTGTCGTCGCTTGTTGTGATGAAGAATCCGAGAATCTAACAACATCGAAGAAAATAGACGAAGATTCTAAAGAAACGAAACAAATGAGTGAACTAAGGGTAGGTATTGGTTTCTATATATGAATCGTTGTTGTGATCGTTGCTGTAAGCATAGGTTTTGAGAGGCGGAATACAGCGCGATATAATAAGCTTGAGAGTTTATTATGCCGAAAAAAAAAGAATACATTCTTATTCGACTATATTTATGTTCAATTTGACAATGAGTTTTCCTATGCATATTGTTCTTTCTCTTCTGTTGAGTCGTAGAATTTCAATGAGTTGTGACTGAAGCTGATAAATTATGAACTTAAATAACTAAAAAATCGAATTTTGAAACGGTCACACTACAACATACGTCGATTACTTTGCGGTAACAATGTTTGATGATATGGGCAGACGCACTCATGCAGTCGTAGTTCTAATGCCGCAGGCGATTTGTTCGCGTTGAAATTCACTACAACATATTTTTTTAGCGGGCAATATTCAATAGGGATACGTTGTTGTCGTTTCTTCCACCTGTTTTATTCAACAGGAACATTTATTCCTTCCAAGCATTCGGTGGTATTAGACGAAAGTAAGGTCAGAGAATCGTCTGACTACATGGAAAGCTATTGGCATCGAGTAGTACGAACTTGGGAAATTGTTGATTTTTTGAATATTGTTGGGAAATTGTTGATTTTGAAAATTGTTGATTTTGAATGCTTTTCCTGCAACGGCATCGTTCTAAAAAATTTTGATAGTTTATTCGGCACTCGCTTTCTTCAATATTTCATTTATGATCCTGTCGATTGGCGTAGATATGGTTTTTTCTCTTCGTAAACCATTAAAAAGCCCTCTTTTTTACATCGCAAAAGGGGACGAGTAGATATCGACATCTTCGAAAAAAGATGATCAATAAAACCATGCGAAACTTAAAAATATTGGCCAAAAGAATACCGTAGAGTACTTCAGCAAGCCTGCAGTTTTCTAAAAACGGTTTCTTTTGAATAAGAGATTAATCGCAAATGTGACTCGTCAGATAATTAGCTGAACCTTCTAATGTGGATTTCAAGTGATCCAGGATTATATGCTGATTCCTGGGCTCGAAGCAGTTGCAGCATAGTGGCCTAGTGAGTTTGCTTAGTTAACGTTTTGCCGACCTATTCGCTTGGTTAGTTAACAGTTCAAGTTACCATTAACAAATTCCGCTGTTGCTTTAGAAGTAGAACGGTTACTGTGGGTTGATTTGCTTGAGTATCTGATCTGCTAGCGTGATTACTGTGATCGTTGCTAAGGGGATGAAAGGTGAGAAATTTGAAGTAGTATTAATTCCGTATTATATATATATGCATATGCATATAGTGTTTTAGCGAAGCATCAGCAGTCAAGGAGTGCACCTGAGTGAATATGTCGAATGGAAGCATCTTCACTGAACTATTAGTCTCAAGCCATTCGTATTCTTTCTGTTGTTGAATCTGCATAATTGCCAAGACTGGTTGATTAAATACTCTACATTATGCATATAAAAATAAGGCGAGCATGTTTTTGGGGGTACAACACATGTTGAGAACGTGCATTCGATAGAGTGGGTTCATAATAGATTCAATGATCTGAATGGAATGTATATTGGCATCGCATTCGAAGTGCAATTCAGCTCATACATGATACGTGGCATACTATTCATGCCACTTATTCTCTTCATATTTTATGTGGTGTTTAGTTTTTAGTACAGTTTGTTGAAAGTAGTGTTTAACCATCATATTAGGAAATTTATTTGCAAAATTTAATTCTCATATGTTCTTCCCCGAAATTTATAGATTTATCAAGTTTTGTGCCATTCAATTAAAGATGAAAGTATTTAGCAACGCTTTCTTAAATTTATGTTGACGGGAAATCTTTGCACTCCTTGAAATTTTTAGTAATCCGTCATCCTACTTGATCTAGTAGAAAAGGCTGCAACTACATGTGATTTAATCTATACGCTTTTTGTTTTGTTCTGGCTGCTGTTTTTAATATTCTATTATGATAGGTGTTGCGCTTGATGGTCATATCTGCTGCGTGAAGGAAGGGGGAGGGGGGCAGGTAGGGGGAAGAGATTGATGCGAGGTGGTCAGTTATTTCAGACGACTGTCGCTAACATTTCGATGACATTTATGCACGTTTCTCCTTAAATTTTTTTTTGTTTTGAATTTGATTGTTATTCAATGCTACACCCCGTATAACATTGAATTGAAATGCGGCACAAACACATCAGTTGATATTCGATAGTTTCTCACCTCTTTATATGCACACCATTAAACGAGATTCTGGGCGATAGAAGTGACCTGCTTTGTGTTGCTTATATTTGTGCACATGATAGAGTGATTCGATATTGACTGCGAATGTATTTGCGGTGGCAGTAAATTGTAGCAGCGGCAAATTGTTATAAGCAGTAAATTGTAGTAATGGCAAATTGTTATAAGCAATAGATTGTAACTGCTCTAGACTGTAATTGTAGTGATTTTCACTTCGATGGTCATCGTCGATCGTCGAGTAATGTCTACGTGGGTTTATAGTCATAAGTGAGTGCTGACGTCAACGAGCACTCTCATTGGTGAAGTATATGCACGTAACGTACGTTGGAATTGCTCGCTTGTGAAAATGTTTTGTGCTGCAATTATGATTATCTCTGTTGCAGCGAAGTTGCGACATTTTTTTTTAAATTTTTTTTTTATCGGCTGCATTCATACCTCAAAAAGGTGGAGGGATTTCGCTGCTTTAATTATCTATCTCTATTGAACAGATGTACCTACATGATTCTGAAACCTTTCTCTTAGTTCCCTTCTAAAATCTGCAATACAGATATTGGCATATTGTTTTTCTCTTTTACGCTCTATATTTTAAGTTGGAAGTATTTTTAAAGGTTGTGCGTTCTTCAGTGGAACAGTTTTGTGCTGATATTGTGAAAGCAATTCTCGATACTTTTGTTTATTTCCGGTTAGCATAAGGGTTTCTATACCGCTGAGTTGAATTCTCTGAGAAGTGGTTCTCGTTGTTGATTATGGCTAATTATTTTGAAATGCCAGATTTGTGGTAAATTTTGGCAGTAAGTTTCGTTAGAGGTGACAAATGCCTCATGTCGATTTGGGTAGGTACCAGAAAGTTAGAAGGCTGAATAGTGTTTCTCTGCTGCTGTGACAACGATGTTGTTTTCAAATCTTAGAAAACTATTGCAATATGCTCACTCGCCAAATCGCATGAAAACGTTGCATTATTAGCAAGCGCTATCGCACCATCCAGGGAAAAGCTTAGTCAATGAAAAGGCATTATCACAACATTTCACCGAACGAAGAATATTTCGAAGATTTTCGCTTCTATCACGACTATCGAATAGAGCGAAATCATCAAGATTAAAATTTTCGCTCTCTCATGACTAAAATTTTCGTAAATTTTTCGTAAATTATAAAAATGCCATAAATTTTGTCATAATTTAATTGATTTGAAGTGCGAAATACCTATTCTTTCATGACTATAATAACAAAATTTCGAATAACAAAATTTCGACAGCTGTTTAATCAACGAAATCACCGACACTGAATACGTTTAAGTTAAAATCTAGGCGAATAGGATCGAAAACAAGTGCTTCCAAACGTAAGTATAGAAAATTCCCGTTAGAAGCACTCGAATGTATTACGTGCATTCGTTTGGATGATTGTGAGACAGTACTTACATATCGATAACCGGTTCATCGTCGACTGTCCTCATTCATAGACGTTGAAGCATCGGTGATGGCCGAGTGCAGTGTATGGGGGGAATGCTGGTTGATATTAGAGGCGTTATATGTCTATCGTTTTATTAGTTTTGTGAATATCCTATATTGATCTATGATATTATTGTATGTTATGATGTACACATTCCATAGACGATATTTCTAACTTTAGTTTTTCTTTTCTATTAATATGAAAAGTTTAAATAGGGATTTTCAATGGACATTATGTTTTTTTTATTTTTATTGTGGTTTATTACATTCCTTATGGCATCAAATATATATTGCTATAGATTATGCTTATGAAAGATGAGCATATTGATGATTCATTAAAAAATATTCGATACTTTTTTGCATTGTTTCTTTTTTTCTTCTTTTCTTTCTTTTTCTTTTTTTTCTTTCTTTTTCTTTTTTCTTTTCTTTTCTTTTTTTTTCGAAAGTTTCAATGTGTTTAGTATGTTGTAGTTAAAGTGAACAGAAATGGCTTCTATTTCGCATGAATATTTATGTTGAAATATAATGGGCTATTCTGTAGACTTTAACCTACATCATTGCCACTTTGAAATTTTTCTGCAGTAAAGAGTTTGTGTCGTTGATAAAAGTTTTATGTTATGGGTGCTGTTTTGAATCAATCGGCTGTAAAAGGTCAGAGGTCAGGTGGTATTCGACGAGTTCGATTTATTTTAGTGCAAACGCTGACTTCGTTTATGTTGGTGTTCCTTTTGTTAGTGGAGAAAAACATTTTTTCAGTGTATTGTTTGCATGATTTTCTTTGAGATTCATGTAAAAGTAATTAATAGCTGTCATCCGTCTTGAAAGTTTTTAGATCGGTTCGTCCTTCAAAATAGCAAATTACAACTATAGAAGCTGTCATTTGGGGGCCAAAAATTTTTGAAATCAATTCCGTGAATTTTTAATGGTACCATTAAAAATTTTCAAATATTTCTCCCATATAAAAGGTGAATTTTTTTTTGCAAATTTCCCCATATAAATGTTTTTATAAACGTTGATAGGACTTTTCCATGGATTTTCTATGGATTTCCATTCGAGAAGCAGCTAAAATTGATTTTCGTATTTCTCTTCTATAAAAATTTCTCCGAATTTTTGTTCCTGTGCAGTTTTATTTTTTATTTTTTACTTTTTTGAATGTGAACTCATTAATCGAATGGATTTATAGTTAGACATTACCACCATCTCACTGAAGGGAATGTGATCGAAGTGTTAAAACATTAAAATTTTTTATTTTTATCTTCACAACGTTCACTTTCTTAACTATATTCAAAGTTTATCACTCTGTTGTTTCATTTCGAAAATAACTTTATTTCCTTGTTGGACTTGCCTTATGCATATATCAATCAGCATATTATGTTCGATTGCTCGAAAAATAGTGGCACTTCACTTTATTTATTATTGCATTGATCTGGCCTTATAACTTGTTAATTATAATTGTGATGCATGTGATTGCTGTTTGTATTCGTTGATTTGACTATGAAATATTTTTCCTCGTATTTTTTTCAAATCCCTTTGTGTTTATGACATCGAAAAGCTAGAATGTTTGAGAATTTGTTGTTGACCACGCTATTTGAATTGATTACAGCACTACTCGAGGTGATGGATTTACTTTCCCAAGAGGGCGCTTGTGGACCATATTCACCGCGAGAACCTGTATGCTCAAAGACTGGTACAAGAAACTATAATCCCGCTGAAGCTTGCTCATCTCAGGCACAATGGCAGATGCCATCTGTTAAGGCCGAACTTCCCGATATGGAATCTGAACAATCGCCACCCATTGTTGGACATCTTGAATTACAACAACAGTCAATGAGTAAGTTGTATATTTCCTCATTTTGTATAATTGAATAATTTAAGAGAGCAAATGTTAGTGTAGCGTTGCTTTAAGGTATATGAATGCTAATATTTTGAAAGGATGAAGTTGGCTAGTTGAGAGTATCCAATAGCAGTAACATAAAAAATGCATTTAGTTTAGCTTTTTGCATACAGCAAACCTTTTTTTTATGTGAGTGAATATTAGATGTGAAAATATGAAAATGATGCTACATAGGTGTGTGTATATTACTCTAAAGTTGATTTATTACGAGAGGTTGTAAACTTGATTTGAAATTTGTTTCACTACTGATGATTGTATCATCAGTTAGGAATTTCGGAAGCGAGTTGAATAAGACAGCAAAGTTTTTTTTTTTTTTTCAAATTAAAGATACTACAGAGAACAGCTTTTAGATAGACGGCATTGCTTTTAGTACACGTTAGTGTTCCTTTCTTTAATGCATTTTTGCATTGCAATGCAAAACACATGGTCCACATTTTCCTGGCAACTCCCGAAAGACCTAGAAGCCTAAAGTCTCATTGGCGTGGTCTTTTACCCAAAATAACTGAAGAAGTCAGTTTGCTTTATGCACTAATTACTGGTTTACTTCCTGTTGAAATTTACGAGTTATTTTTTACTATCATGTAACGTTGTGGGATCGTGGGGTCGGTTCCTTAGAACATATTATTTGATCTGTCGACACCGCTTTATGTATGTGTTTATTTATAGTAATATTTTTACTGCTTATTTGTTATTTAAAGGAAGGGAACAAGTCCTTACGGTTCCTAACATGCTGGGGTTAGATGATAGGTTCTTTTCAAAAATTTTGCAGACTATTTCAGGCATCCCTAATTGTTATGAATAGCTTCTTAACAGCATGTCTTACTAGTTAATTACTGCATAAATCTAAGATTGGCCTTCAGAATCAAATGAAGTGTTTGGAAACATTCGATTTGTGCGCAAAGTATGTTTAACAATTATGGGTATATAATAGCAAATCACGGAATGAAGTTATTTCATGCGATGGCGTTCTCTCTCCTCAGCCATTTTTTGGAGTGCTGCCAAGTTTTGATCATTTAATAGTGAGAGGGCGAAAGATCAGTATTATCAGCTAAGATCTCGTCTCGTATTATAAGTTAGCTGAAAAACATTTCTAGAAATAGGCTATCCTTTGAGGTCTATTTTCAAGTGAACAATTTTTGACTTATTTTTGATAATCTCAACAAAGAATTTCTTCTTTACATTTTGCCCTGCCCAACTGCCCACGTATTATAAGTTAGCTGAAGAACACTTGTAGAAATAGGCTATTTTCGCAACAAAATTCACTACCTCACGTCAACATGTCCATTGGTCCTTTGCGAATGTCCCTATGTTAAATCACACTCGCAAAGTATGATTTAAAGCTTTTTATCTTGAACAACAGCGCATTTTTTGCTTCTATATTAACTGCTTATTACTATTAAATCGGGAAGAAGTAAAACAGTATGATCACTTTCCCTCTGAGTAACTAAAACACCTCACGCACTTTCTTTATCATTTGAGAAAGAAGTGTTCTTTTGCACCCTCATGTTCGATGAGTATAAATTTCTAAGAGAGGCATTTACTTAAGTGGAGCCTTGTTCGTCGCAAACGCAATGGCACCTCTCCACATGTACAACAAAGAACGAAGTGGTCGATATGTGTTCGCAACAAAATCCACTACCTCACGTCAACATGTCCACTCAGATTGGTGAGCTGTAAATTTCTGCTATTCAGCCTGAAGCAGCAACTTGTCGCTTTTAATTGAAAGCGAGTTATTCCACCTATGAAAACATTTCATGGCCTTGCATTTTAACATATCGAAGAAATAAGTATATGCTGGAGCGTTTCATGTCATGTCGAGAGGCTATTCGATTTAAAATCTGCAGGCTTCTATCATTTCAAACTACGAATCAGATGCCTTTAGCGTTTTTTTTAGAATTTCATATTCCCACCATGGGTGGTGCTGTTATTGCTATCAGAGGCTTGCATTAGCGAAGTTTGGAAAAAACTGAACCGGCATTGGCCATGCTTGGAACAGAGTGAAACCTCATTGGTTATGAATTTCCCATGGGGATGGTCGAATGTAGAACACCTTGAATAATCGAATGAATGCCACACAGATTGCATTCGTTTTTGTATTCATCTACTTCTTTATATATTGCGTCGAGTTTCGCATCCTCCCGTTGCTCTGTTGCATGGATTTCATTTGCATATTAGTTCATTGCAAGCCAGTCGGAAATGAGATTGGAGGTCCGGAGTTTAGGGGCGGTGGGAAGGGTTTTTTGAATAGAGGAAGACTTTCTTCTCTAGCGCTGAGACTAGAATAGAGTATATGGGTTTTGTGGGGAGATTGTTATGCACTTATGGGGGATCGTTTTGCTCAAATTGAAGTGGGATGTAACCTCACGGGGAGAGAATGCGATAAGGGAATTCGCGTCTCTCGAAGAAGATTTATATTCGAAGCATGTAAAGGACGATATTTTAATATTCATAAAATCCTTGTCTCAATTGTTGTATTTTCTGGAAGCATATTTTCTAGATACGCAGAATTCTTCTTGAAGTTGTCCAACGCAACCACTATTGCAAAGAAATTGATGACTTTCATAGTTCACCGCATATTTGCGATATTTTGATGGGAGAATTAAGCTCATTCCGAGGGTTTCGTAAATGTGATTAGACGCATCGATTGCACAGGAAATGCTTCTGGCGTCGAAATGGTGAAGAAATCAGAACTGATATGATATGATAAGATAAAAAGTATTTGGCGTGTAACAAATGGCGTCGAGTTGCATTGATAGTGGACGGTTTTCCGCGAAATGTTTCCACTGTTTATCGTAAAATCATTGTTATGCTCTAAATTATGCTCCAATTTAGGAGCCGAGAGCTTTTTAATGAATTTTTAATTTTTGGCATTTCTTTGTCTTTCCACCATCGGTGGACTTGTTTTAGCCTCACGCTCTAACTTTGGTCCTACTTACCGCTCAGATGAACTGTATGAAAAATATCCTATTCCATCGCAATTCCATCTCCACGTTTGAGCGCTTTTTTGAGCAATAGTTGTTGTTATCGAAGTTCTCTCGTTTATACCCGTGAAACTTCATAAACCGTGTAATATTTAGGGCCAAAAACAGGTCAACGCCAACCAAAAATAGAACCTGGTCCAAGCACATCACAACACTACTTTGTGACGCAGAGCACTGAATCGCTATCCAGTGGCTATCCAACGCAGCAAATTGGCCTGCGAGTTCACACTTCTATGCATTCGGTATAGCTTCGCTTCCATTTCTTTTCTTTTTTTTTTTGTACGTTATCTGCACTTTATGAAATGTGAATCTTAAATATAGCTGAGAGTGTTTTCCTGCAAAATTTATTCCAAATTGAAGATTAATTCCTAATATTCATAGACTATGAAAAGAATTTTCGCAATATTCTTTCATCAGTATAACTTCGAGTTTTGTAAATTTCCCATAGCGATGCGTATTTAATAGTTTGCGTTCTCGATAATCTGATAATCTACATAGGTGAGACGACGCAAATATAATCTTCGCATTTTTGCGTTATTCAACACCATTTTGTCGAAGTTGACGAGTTTTTGCGTGAGTTGTTAATACCCAATGGATGCTATAAAATTTTTTCTGAGTCAAATTTGTTGTGTGTCCGATCGAATGTGAAGCAAAAGTGATTTTTTTTTCATTTGAAGGATTGTACCGTTCGTTAAAAGCACACGGTTGGATTTTTTGTCGCCGTTTTTTTTGTGAGGGGAGGGGTTTGAATTGTCGTTTTTGTATGTTTAGACAGTCGGTTGACCCGCTTGACTGAAACTGCCTAACTGCATGTCATGCCCTGAAGGCTTCCCACGTGTTTTTTTACCACGTCAACGTTGATGTACTATAAAGGACGGTGCATCTTCATTCTGGAAGTTTTAGGTGTATTAGTGTTGTTATCCGATTATCAATGGTGTAATAAAACATCGCCAGGAACCCAATTGAGATTGCATTATGAGAACGGAATGTTTTCATGAAAACATATCACTTACTCAGTTTGGAGTACCTTTTGGTTAGTCTTCAAAGGCTCTGGTTGTTTGGTCTTCAAGCCCTTAGCTAATCTCGATAGCCAGACAACATTCTTACATTCTCATAAAATATTTCTCTTTTAGCGTATTATTCTTCCCTTATTTTCACACAAGTAAACTCGCAACGATTGAGGAAGAAATAAATCTGAAATTATTTCATATAATGCGTTAAATACAAGAATAAGATTAAAAAGTGATAGTATAATATAGAAAAGCGATATATTGTGCTAAGAAATCAAATTACTAAAGGAATATTGAGCAATCGAATTGTTATTGTGATGCTTTCAGCCTCAAATGCAACAACAGTATGATGCACAACAGCAGCAACAAATTTATGCGCAA
The DNA here is from genome assembly GCA_006503575.1 of Baylisascaris schroederi. NCBI lineage: Eukaryota > Metazoa > Nematoda > Chromadorea > Rhabditida > Ascarididae > Baylisascaris > Baylisascaris schroederi. The sequence continues at coordinate 352,378 of QEWY01000073.1, read as the reverse complement.
ATGTCACCGAGCTATGCATTTCAGCATCAATTACAGCTGAAGCAGCCGAACAGTGGATGCTACGTCTCATCGACGAATACCAATCGTAGTTATTATTAAAAATTTTATTTTATCTCTTCATTTAAGTCATTAATTACAAATGAAAGTAATACGATCGATTTGGTGGTATTAATTAACTTATTTTTAATTATCATTTTGATTATAACTATAGTTAAGTTGCTATGGAGTAGCAGAGAGGTTAATTATTATTTTACAAGAGTTCAGTTATGTACCTATTTCACCTGGTCTATTGTTGTGATGCAACTCGTTTGGCAGTTTGCAAGTATATTTTCAATTGTGAGACGACACCGATGTAAGCTCACCGTCTCGTTAGGAAACACTGCATCGCGGCCTTTCCTGTTGATAAAATTTTTACCAGGCCTTTTATCAAGCATTTCACACCTGTGTAATTTTAATATAAACGGTAACTGCCAAGTGCTCTTTTCTTTTCTAAATGGTGCCATTTGTATCTTAAACTTCATCTGGCAGCCAATTTGCTGAGGAGATGAGAGAAAGGAGGGTGGAATTTTCGCTTTTCCTAAAAACTGATAGGCAAACCGTGTTTCCACATTTGTCTGCGATGCCATAAGTGAATAGAAGGTGTACGGCTATGAACAACGGAATCCGCTATTTGTGTATTCACATACTCAATAACGCTTCTAATTACCTAAAAAGTTTCTTTCTATGTCGTTTTTTCTAATGAAGCCGTAATTGGTACATATAAATTGGAATGTGCTTATAATATTTGCCTTGTTAGATTTTGATAGGATGGAATAAAATTCCTCATAAATTGTGGTTTTCCCAACGGTAAGTGGGACCATTTCAGGTTGCGCTATGTGAGTTATAAAACAGTTTTTCCAAAGGGAATGCGATCAATCTTAGCATCAACTATTCCGTCAAGATCGGTAACAGGATAACATTCTAAGCAATAACAAATAAGTAGGAACAGCATTCACAACAAATGAATATATTCAAGAATAAAGATAAAAATATTTAAATATTCTCACTTTGAAGTCTGCAATTCATTATAATTTGTTTGTTAGCTTTGGCAAGTGTTTATGTTTATAACTCAATAGTAAATAATGAGCCAAAATAAACATGAGAATAGGACCAAGCAAAATCGTTTCATGAATACAGAGCATTTGAAAGTGGATATACCTTTCTAATGTGATGGTTGAACCGAAATTATCAATTTCCTGCATTCAGTTATAGCATCGTTTACGCATAGTCATATCGGGTATTTTAAGGCACTCCTGCATATACGGAACGAACTGGCTACATTTGTGACCCGAAATCAGATCCAAAGGCGCATCTCGTATACCTTCGCAATCAACAACCGCGTCTGCAACCACAAGTTCGACCTCAGGTAACACGTTTATTGTCGCTATTGCGCCGACGGCGGTGGTGCGCGTAATATACGTAGTAATATTTATTTATCGAATAATGGTTACCGATGATCATTGCGACTAAACGGGATATGGGTTTTATTATCGGTAGTTTATTTTCGGACATAGGATGCTCTCGGTAGGCTCGAGCTCGAACGATAACTTCTATGGTTTGCTATAAATTCATAAGTAATTTGCGAATGTATTTCATGAATGGAAAGGGGGATTGAGGGGAGGAGGGGAGGGGAGGGATTTTTGTACACATTGCTAGATATGTTGTGCGTCTAATTCTACATCCTAAAATTCTTACACTCCTTCCTTCAATTCACTCTCCTGGAATGCTTACCTGTGCCAATGCTTTGTGACTTCTAAGCAATTTAATTTTGCAAAGTTGGCATTTTAAAGACATTGAGATTAGCTCTTCTCAGATATGAAGGTAAACCGGTTTACTCAAGTAATAACGTATCGATTATCTAGCAGAGTCCCAAATTTTCATTACTGTCTTTCTCGGAGGGGGTTTTTAATATCCACTTATTATCATATAAGCTTCTGAGGCCTGTTTTGAGTTTTGTAGTTTTGCACTTATAATGTTGTGTCTCAAGTAGCTGAGGAAGAAAGGCACAGTTTCGTTGAAGTTTGATTGTTGCAGAAATCGGACTTAATTGCAACGTTGTCCGACTATCCACCGGAAGCTCCTGCACCTGATGCATGGTGTCACGCATATTACTATGAACTCAACCAGAGAGTATGTTTGAAAATTTTATTGGTCGATTTTTTTTGTGCTGCAATCATGATAGCTAAATATGTATTCGTGCTTTTCTTTAAAGTGGTGTGGATGCTAAAAAGAAGAATGTAATGGAAGTGGTTGGATGAAGAGAAACGCTTTCTAGGTGTTAAAATGAGGCAGATAATGGGAGCGCCACTACTGTCAATATTAACCACAAAGTTTCTGACTTATGCAAGTTTGAAGGAAAATATCTTTAAGTGGGCAAGACAAACATTCTTTTCGTCCATTGTTCGCCTTTTCCTCCACATTTTCACTTCCTTCGTATATTTGGCTATCTCTGTTAGATTTGAACGTTCCTTATGTCGATCCTGCAGTACTAAAACGAGGGTGGTACAGCACTGTGGTCAAAATGTGAGGCGCCAAACCGGCTTTCGGGTATAACTTTCTCCACTAAGATAATTTTCGGCGATAAGCTAGAGATTGAAAAAGGCATTTTAGTAGAGGTTTCACGCTATGTTTTCATGCAGAACTCTAACTTTCGTAGAATATTAAATCACATGTAACTGAAATTCAGGTCGGTGAACCTTTCAAAGGTGGAAGATCGCATGTTATTGTCGACGGTTTTTGTGCTCCTTCTGAGGCCGAACGTTTTTGTCTCGGAGCATTAGCAAATGTAAATCGTAATCCAGGAGTGATCAATGCACGACGTCAGATTGGTCCGTTTTTGTTCATTTGCTGCTTTTATTCATTCATATAGCTGTTGTTGTATCTTTATCTTGTCATAGTCGAGAAATTTTAGTTGCGCTTATTTGGATTTTTGACTTATTGGGTTTATCTTCACATCCACCGTTCTCGTCTCATCTTTTCTCATCCTCCATCTTCTCGTCTAAACTCACTAACCGTAAACCTAAGTCCCAAATTTATAATGAAATCAATGAGCTATACTGCGGAATGCGAATGAAATTGTAGTTAAAAGGTTGAGAGGAGAATATTGAAAATGTAATGAATATTCCTTCTCCATTCTACGGCGACAGTATGAGTGTAATTGTAGAGAATGTGTCATATGCGAATCAGCTTCGTAAAGGGTTGGGGTGAGCAATACAAGCGCCAGACGATTACCTCGACGCCATGTTGGGTGGAGATTCATCTACCGATTCCACTGCAGAAACTCGACCGACTGCTGAGTACGATCGCTGGTCCTACCGAACCTGTACATAGCTTCACATGAGTATCTTCCTGCTTAGTTCGTTGATAGGAAGTGTAAGGATATCGGCAACACATCACATCCGATTATCTTATAAGCGGGAAGGATGCTTCAAAGGAGAGAAAAAATACCGTTGATTATGAAGAAAAGGAGCACCGTTTGCTGATAATTTCATTGCGATGAGCATTATTGCATAAAGCATCTGTGATCCATGTTCTTGAAGTATGGTGAGAGGGATGTTGATAACTGAAGCTTAGTTCCTGCTGTCGTTGTTGTGAACTGCAAACTATTTATGAGGTATTTGTAATACAAATAATTGATTAGGCTTCATTCATATTCGTTCATTTTATGATGCGTTTTTCTTTATCAATCTAATGCATGCAACATTGTTGACGCTATCCAAGAAAAATACCTATTTTCAATTGCTTATTTGGAGTATATTTTTCGATATAAAAGTGGTAAGTTTACTTTTTGTGTGTGTATGTTTTCATTTGCATTGCAATAGATCTTATAAAATTCAAGCAAAATTTTTCTCTATTCCATTCTGTGTGAAATTTCAATTTTTGATAATTTAATTCGCTGGATTATTCTCTTTTTTTTTTCATGAAAAATACGTTGTATATAATGAACTGTATTGTGATCTATGTGGCACGTATATCGTTGCCTTTTTTTAAATGAAAGATATCTGTACTTCAGCGAGTTCGAATCTTGTGATTTTCTAAATTGTATTTCGCTATCAAACTTGAACTCGTTTCAAATTCGTTTTTTTTTTAATCAGAACTAATTTTTTTTCAAAGGATATTTTGAAAACATTTTATACGCGATACTCGCTGGAATCTATCTACCGCTATTTCATAATTCACAAAATTTTTTGTTGTTTCTTTTTTCATAGAATTTTTCTATATATTTTCAAGTTCAACTTTAGATTTTTGCCTTTATCTAAATAATGGACTTAGTCATATCCAAATCCATTTGCGATGAAAACAGGTAAACATCATAAAAGAGTACATCTCATCATTTTCCCATATGATCTTATTATTGCTTCACATTATGGGGATATTCTTTCTAAATATAGCCTATATGAACCGAAGGGTCCCCAATTGAAACGTAATAATTCATCTTTGAGCGTTGCTTCCATCTTATATTTTCAATCTACCGCATATTGTTGAAGAGATGAAACAAATTCTTGCCAAGCAAGAAAATGTTTCCACTCTACATTCATTCATATTTTGCCCATTATAATTGAGGTGTTGTTTTAAAACCGGTGATACCTTCGAGAGAAATAAAATTTTTTTTCACTCTCTTTTTACCTTTGATTTATTGCTCTCATCGTTTAGATTTTAATGTAAAGCATTTCAATTCTTTCATTCTTGAACTATAGATCACAGCATCCACAGGAAGTGACCCTCTTAAATGCCCTTCGTTTTTCGTGTGTGGTCAGTGACCCATGTCCATTACATTGTATTCATTCAGATCATAGATTCTATAGCCGTTTCAACCGATATTTCCCATCCTTTCACTCCCAAAACAACTGATGAGTAGACCCGTATCATTCGATGTTGTTTACGTATCAATGATGTAGCAGTTGTTGTTGTGCGTCACAATAGTAACTGAAGGTGACATTATTTATGGCGGTAACTGAGCACTCTGCCATCCGGAAGCGTTCTTCAAGAATCAAGGTCGATTGCAACTGACTGCATTTCGAATGAATGGGTCGCTGCTCGATCTAAAGCATTCGGCAAAGATCGAACTTCAGTCAAAACTCAAAACAGCATTGCGATCGAAGAAAACCGAGCGAAATTCGGCCGATCAGTAGTGAGCACTACGTGGAATGCGGGTATGCGTGAATCATTTGCTAAGCATTTTGCATTTTCAGATCGAATTCACTCGGTTGGTCAGTCATTCGGTCGACAGATCAACAGATGTTCAAAAAAATGGAGTTGATGAATTTTGATGCAACCTAACTAGTATGAAATGATCGAAAATAAATTTCGCTTTAATAAAGAAAACTTTACTGTTACATAAAACATTTGCTTTTGACGTTGAATGCCTAAAGGAAGGATCGTGCAGAGAGGTTATCGCATTGATGTAACTGCACTGCTATTTGCTTGCCTTTCATCGATAGAAGCGGTGCTTTGTTTTTATTTCATTCTTGTCTTATATCATTTGATGTTGTTGTTGGAGTGACTCGGCTTGAGAAAAAGCGCTTTTTTTTTTTAAACTTGAAACTGGCTCTTTTATTGTGTAAGTATTTCTTGTAGAAGTTAATTTTCTTTTATTGAAACGATGAATGAATTTTAAACTTGTTCCATTAATCGTTCAATCATTTACAGTTATCTAGTTTGCTTTGGTTTATCGATTTGCTGGAGTTCTTATAGCAGAAAGTGTAAGGTTTTCATGGAGAATAGGAATTTTTCTAATATTTTCATGTCCTCTTGCAAATCTGCGATTGAAAAGTATGCTATA
>QEWY01000073.1:259995-342614 GCA_006503575.1 Baylisascaris schroederi | reverse complement strand
AGTTCATATTCAAAAGCAATACGCTCATTATACGGGATTCTGCTGAGGCAAGATTAGAGTTGAATGATTTCCCTTCGATGCTTTTCCAAGTGGGTGGTTTTTGTTGATCGATATTCCATCTAACTTCAGTGTTGATTTTTTCAGTCGAAATTCGCGGCTTTCTTTATTGAATCGTCGAGTGAAATTTTTATCCCTATCACTATTGGATATAGGCGCTAACCGCAAAGAGTTTTGTGCGAAAATAGATCTAAGATATCACCGCACAATATAATGCAATAACGATCGACATAAGAGAACATTTTTTATATAGGTATTTAAAGTTGTTTTTACTAAATGATGGGAATCGCCGAAACTTTATCGATGAGAATTATCAGCATAAAACAATCTTGTGTTTTCGATCGTAACAAAAGAGCTCGAACACAATACTGAACTTATTAAAGTGCCAACAAATTAAATTTCGTTATTATTATTTAATACTATCATGTAAATAGTAAATACTATTAACGATATCTACGATATGGATATTTTCAATAAAACTCCATCATAAAAAACCTCATTTGATAGATGTTTGATTAATTTTACACCTTTTTTTCGCGCCAGAGGTTTTATGGCGTTCTATTTGGATAGACTATAATATGGATATGTCTATCGATGCTCGAACGTTTGATTTAATTCAATTGAGACGAGTCATTCAGTAGCATAAACCATTATGGCTAAACCATAATGGATCAGATAATTCTGGATGTTTTTTTTTTCAAGAAGTGTCAATAACCGGGTATGTTATGTACACTTTATCGAGGTTGTTTCATAAATCGCCTTTTCAGCACGCATATACAGATTCACTTAGGATGGCTATCAATTTTTTCGAAGTTTCATTGCAAGCACTCTTTCATTATATGCTATGCATGTAGTCATTCTCCGATAGTCATCCTTAAAATGGGCATTTACCTATCCATGCTCGCATGTTGAATTTCTAATTGGAAATATATGTAAGTAGTTGCAATAATCCATGCAATTCCAGCCGAAATTTTCTCACTCAAAGCTCATAAATTTCTACACTTAGTCCTTTAGCCTCTTTTTTTTTTCCTATCGTATGCGCAATTTAGTAATCTTTGTGTTCTCACTGTGTCATTTAATGTACTGCTGAAGATTGGACTGTAATTCGCAAAACTTTTACTGATTCTTACAACATTAAAGCGCTGATTTAAAAGATTGACCGGAAAATTTGTACTCTTTGAGGGTCTCTTCATCGCCTGCCCATCAATTCATTCAAAGTAGTCAAATCCCACATCACTCTTTTATCTTCCAATGGTCCATATTTGCATCCCCATAAACTTATCTAGCAGATGCTATAACGAACTATCCGGATCGCTTTTCGATGAAGGTGAATCGCTGATGAAGTTTTCTCAAGTGCAGCATATCGTAATTTAAGAAGCACACCAAATACAACTTGATGAGTGCAACGAATGCACCTATAGATGCATTGTGATTCGCGTATAAAAGATTTATGAATGTCAGCCTTTATATTTGAGTGAATCAATCGAATCTCTTCTTCATCGAGAACATTTGTTCAGCTGTTCTAATCGGCTCAAACTTCACTTTCCTAAATTTCATTCTACGAATTCTTCAGCTTCTCTAATGACGAGGAAGGAAATATTGCCAGGTGAACCCTGAGGTGACACTTACATTATTGTTGCTATTGTGAATACTCAACCTTCTCGTTTCTCTAAGTAATTGTTGGATATGCAGGTTCTTTCTCAAAGGCGTTTTTTTAAACGCAGATCAGGAGTTGTATACAAATATCGAATACAACATAATATAGGAATTTCATTATATATAAACATTCAAATTACCTATCTTCCAGAGATATAAATATGGCACATTACTATACTGGGAGCGAGAGGATGAGAGAGGAGCGGAAATATCCACTAGGCATTTTTGCATACGCATTATCGTCCTCAAATATCTTGTATCACTCAATTCGATCCGTTGCTGCATTTAAAAATGGGTTATTCGTCATTTTCGCACTCTTTTTTCTTATGTTACTACTAGGATTGATCACTTGCACATTCATTTATGCCTGTTCTATCCTCATCAATATTCATTAGAACATCCGCTAAATCACGAATAGTTTCTAGGAGTATGGTTTTAACGAAGCGGATGTTCATTTGCAATTGTGCAACTACATAAAATACGGAGAGGTTATGGCATTCTCATTTGTGAAGCTTGAATGTTGAACACAACAAAAGCCTCATCTATGATGAAGCGAATAGTGGCCTAGAAATTAGAAAGCAATGCAGAGAGAGATGCTAAGATATTGTTAGAGGGGATATATGTCAGTCAATGAAATAGGCACTTAGAGGTATGCAGAGAAATGAATAAAGAGCACATTCGAAGTGATCTGCTAGAACATACTCGAGACAGCCGTTCGTACCCTATAGTCCCGTTGGGTGCAACCGCTCGATCATTCATCTCGTACCCGCATTGTGTACATGCCATATATACCAATCACTGAAGTAGTTCTCATTGGTAGTATCTATCATCTCTTGGTATGGTTGACTTTTCCCTTAGATGTATATCATATTCATCGTTATTGCAAGTTATGCTTTCATTTGTGCTTCTAAATTTTTTATCATTATTGAATATGTAATTTCGTCTCATCTATACTGTGACACTTATTTTTGAATGAATATATTTAGAAGTTATATTTATTTATTTATATATTTAGATATACATCGTAATAGTTCTATTTATTTAGAAGTGGGAAAGAAGATATCATCAACTTCCTTCATATATTCTCTTTACCAGAGTGTTAGGTAAATTGTTTTGCTATAAAATATTGCATAGCTTCATGTTGAATTCTTTTTTTTCTGTTGATCATCACCCCAATTATTATTGAGTTTATCTTTAATTGAATGTGAAAGTGCATTCCACTCTTATATACTTCAATCATCCTCATCTTTTCTTCCAACACGGAGGCCACATCACTTAATTAAACGCCTTTTATGTGTCTGGCACAACAATTTGGCATATGTGCGAAAAATTCATCAGAGTTTCAAGCCTTATAGGATTTTTTAAACTTTCCTACGGTATATATTTCACAACTTCAGCAGAATTTTTTTTTCTTGCCAAATTTGAATAGGTTAAATTGTGACCGCGAAGATAACTGCTATGCTTAGTTTTATATATAGCATATTGTGTTATGTATAAGATGATACTGTGTTATCTGCGTAGCTGAATTCTATCTGTTGAGGCTTCTACAAGATCGATATTTAGTGGAAACGTTACAATATTCGTTTGCATTGCTGACTTAAATCGAAATGATTGGCGCAATGCAGCAATGTGTAATTCTTTAACATTTTATTCTTCATTTTTTTTATTTGCTTTTTTTTTAAAAATTTCATCTTATGTAAACATTTTAAACGTTTATTTATTCTTTTATGTTTAGAATTGTCCATAGAGTGAACTTGATCTAAGCCATGAAGTTAATATCTGAAAATAAACACTTCATCCAAGAAACGTTGTTTCCTCTCCCAATTGTCGAATTCTATCTATCGCAAATAGTCCTTTCGAAATGCATTTCTCGTTGAGGTTTTTTATTTTTTTATTTTTTTTGATTTGCTGGCTTCTAAGAGTAGATATTGCTAGTTAAATCATAATTTCAATGTGGATCGAATTGATTTCACCATTGCAGACATTATTTGCAAAATTACAGAATATGCGGAGAGATTTTATTTTATTTTATTTCATTTTTTTTTATTTTTTCATTTTTTCTTATACTGTTTTCTGACTAAGGCAAGAGCGAGCTTTTTTACGTTACATAAATACTGTAGATTGCTTTTGTTTATATCATGCTTGATGTTAATCATGCTGGAACTGTTTACACTAGCTCAGTTGAATTCCTATAGGCCATTATTGAATTATTCTGCAATCTCTCGTAAATTTTATCAATCTTCATTCTTTAGTATTTTAAGATTTTTAAAAGAGTTTTTTTACATATTGATTTATCACAGTTATAAAATTAATGATAAGACCTGAACTAGGGTTTATGATATACATATGAGAGACTCTCTAATTCATAGTGCATTTAACGTATATATTTTCAAGAAAATGCGAATAGGCAAGGTAGTTTTTGAGGATTTAGGTGATCATCATATGCGAAACGTCGTTTAGCATGATGGCAATTTTCGATAATTTCATGTGGAATAGCAATCGGTCACTGAAATTCACTTGCACAAGATTATAGAAAACTGTGCGGAAAGTATAAAAGACTTGTGGATACTTGCCAGGAAAGTCTATTTTGTCAGGATGCTTTAACGACAGTTGCAGAAGCTTGTCAGAAAGGCGCACATATTCAGAAACATTTGCTTGAAGATCAAAAGGGCTTACCAGAAGGGCTCATAGAAAATTTTCACAAAAGGGTANGCGGAGAGATTTTATTTTATTTTATTTTATTTATTTTTTTGAATATATTTCTTTGCAAAAATTGTCGTACTCTCTTATGACTATGGCAAGCGTTTTTTTTTCGTAGCATAAATGCAGTAGATCGCTTTTGTTTATATCATTCTTGTTGCTAATCATGCTGGAAGTGTTTACACTAGCTCAGTTGAATTCCTACAGGCCATTATTGAATTATTCTGCAATCTCGTCGTAAATTTTATCGATTTTCATTCTATAGTATTTTAAGATTTTTAAAAGAGTTTTTTTTTACATATTGATTTGTCACAGTTATAAAATTAATGATAAGAAGGAAGGCTGACAATATCAGATAGACTCCTGGAACCTTGTTAAGAGGGCATGCTGTATCAAAAAGATTTACAAGAAAAGTTATGCAATCTTGTCAGGCAGACCAGTCAGGAAAACTTACTGGACCATCTTAGGAAAGCACGCGTTGTGAGGAAGTCTGTTAGAAACTTAGCAGGAAGGTATGCGTACATTGTGAGAAGACTTTTCAGGACAACTTATAGAACCTTATCAACGACGCATGCCTCTACATTTATGCGCTACCAAAACAAATGGCAAAATGGATATGAAATTTAAAGTGTTGTGCCTCGTGAAACTGCTGCAACGCGTATTTTTCTTAGGCCGCAAATTTCTGCAACGATACATCATGGGGGAAGATGTCTTCTATTTGTGGCTAATTTGTAAAATTCTCGAGATTTTTATTACAAACTTTCTGCCCCCACCTTTGAAACTCTTCGGCCTCATTACATACAAAGTACACCCTCCACTTTCTACACATTGTTGCCAACGTGTCTTTCAAACATTTCTGAGACGTTTTCTTAGGGACAATGCATAGTTTTTCTAGCAGACTTCTCTTTATGAAGGCAGTCGATTCAAAATGTGGATCTTTAACTTCGTTTTCAATTTTCACAATGAAAAAAGGCCTAGTTTTGCTAGATCGAGCGAATAAAGAGGCTGTAGAATGTGCGTTGTTTCGTCCTAAAAAGTGACAAAGATTAGGAGCGCGATCTGTGTGCACGCGTAATGTCAGCATTGATTACCAATAGGTTTTTTTTCCTCAAAGCTTGAGGCTCATCTGATTGCCTAACGAAGATTTTTCGTCATTTCAAGATAATATTCAATGTTCATTGTCTCACATTTTCGAAGACATTCATGATGGACAGCACCATTCGAATCGAAAAACACTGCCAGCATTATTTTTAACATTTGACCACAATTGCATCACCTTTTTCTCCCGTTTCGTTGACATTTTGGACAGCCATTGTGTTGACTGAGCTTTTGTTTCAAATTCTTAGTGATGAAGCAATGTTTCATTTCCGGCAATAACACTTCTTCTAAAGAATCCTTGCTGATTAGCTCGTTTCAAATGCATTTCGCTGAAGTCAACTCCAATTCGTCTTTGATCATCAATGATAGGGCAACATATAAATACATGGCTAGAATGCAACTACGTGTAAAGTTTGTCTATCAATTCCACGATAGATAATTTTCTAAATTTCTACACTTCGGCTTCCCAATTGAACGAATCACTGCATTACTTTTTGCAATAGTTTCATCAGTTTTGCATATTGCCAAATCACATCCTAAAAGGTGACCACGAATCGGTGGGGTTCGCTCTTTTTTTACAATATCTCCTCCAAGTGACATCCTCATAATACTGCTTTTGACGTCTCACTTCTCATAGAGAACTCCCTTATTTAACATAAAACTTCTAAAAAATCCATTACGGCCATGCAAATCTTCTACTATTTTAACCAGTCTATTTTCAAAGGGTTTTGCAAGCGGATTTACAAAATGCATATTATATCGAGTAATCTCATGCTTTTTCGGTTGTTCTATAGATCGACCGAATCGACGCGAACGCGAGCTTCGCAATTTTTTCTATGCTTGCTTGCAAACTTCCTTAAATCTTAGTCTTACTCACGTCGCCCGCGCTGTCGCAAACCAAGTTGCACATCTTTGACGACCCAGCTGATCGTGATCAAACCGATGGTGAACCCACCTCCTCAAAGGACCATCTCCAGTGCACATATTATCAGATAGGTTCATCAACAGGAGAAGCAGAGAAATGTGCGCAATATAATGGAGCGGAGAAAATCACGTAGTACTGAGTCATATGCAAAAGATGAGTCGCTGCGTCGTTGTTGCCTACAACAATGTCTATGCGAAGTGTTTTGGGTTCTGTATTGATTCCTTTCGAAATTGATGGAAAATGTGAATGCTGATATTGGAGGTCATCTTCACCTAATTTCGCATCTGTGATTCCCGAGTTGCACAATATTTTGCAGTAATACGTTTTGTAAGATTGCATAAAGCGAGCATTTGGTTGCAAGCGGGTGAGCAATGAGATGGATTTCGAAAGAGGATACCTATCTAAGCTTCACGTATCCTAACGTGGCTAATGGATAAGCTATAAAGAATAATAAAGAAACGCCGTCATACTAAAGTTTTCAGAGTAGTTTATTTTATTTTCCACTTCGTTTCATTAATCAAATAATTTTCAGCTAAAATTTATTACTTCAAAAATGATTTTATGCATTTCTCCCATTAATTTCTGTTTAAAAAAAGTAAAATATAATAGAAATGGCATATTTACGTAGATCTATATCTGTACATCTATAGGGCATTTTTATTGCCACAATTTAATGAAGCTGTGGCCACCCAATTTTTTTTCCGGGATATGTTGCTTCATTTTGATTGATCACCTTCTATATGAGTTATCAATATCAGAGATGTCGTGTAATTTGCAATTCATTATTCACTGTGCAATTGGACTGAATGTGGAAAAAAAAAAAGAAATTTTTCTTATCGAAATTTCCATAGCTTATCCGTTGCTTTTAGGAAAGCACATCGTTGCCTTTTTTGTTGTACTTTTCACTATCAACTGGTAGCATTACGTTATGAGCTCTTTTCGAAAATACACGTATTGTGGCGGTCTACCTATCGCATTTTCCCGCTTATTTCATATCACTGGACTTAGAATGGCTAGCTGACTCGATTTAGCTATACGTCTTCAGCAGTCCAACTTTTCGAGGTCGAGAAATACTGAATAAGTTTGCTAGGAAAGTCGATGAATGCTGGGAATTAGTGGATTTTGTTAAGGTAAAGTGGTATTATGGATATTAGTCAGTGCCTGTGAATTTGAATATGATATAAATCTAACTGTATTACGATAGCTATTTGTGTACTGTTTTTTTCATTTCATTGTTATTCAGAGAAATCTAAGAGAAAGGCGAAAGAAAAAATAACACATCAGTAATAATATTACTCGTTGTTCTATGCAGAACCAAGTGAAGGAAGTATTCAATATGATACGCTTTCCATTCAACATTTAATTTATTCAACATTTAAGCGTATATGCGCATAGTGTCTAAATTTTTCACTAACATCTCTGGGATATTTCAACACAGGTGAATACTATTTGGAGTTTGGAATATTACTACCAACTTTAACGCATTGTAGAGCTCAGAACGAATTTGTCGGCTTATTGGCAGATCTAAGTCGTTTTTTGGGGTTGTTGTTTCGTTGTGGTTCGAGCTATTAAAAGAGCAATATGTGGCGAGAATGCGTAGAGGTATGACCTCAACACATAGTTCTTCAAATAGATGTTCACCTATCAAATATCTGCAAAGTGCTTTTTGTATCGCTAGGGCGGCTTGCTTGTTCTCTTTTCATTTCCGCTATTGTTTTCTACAAAATTTTTCCATTGAATATGGAGAAACAAATCACTCATATTTTTCATCCTTATTGAAATATCGCTTTCACTCTAGGTATGCATCAGTAGGTGACGTCATCTTTATCATGCGTACGTCGTTCTGTCGGTGAGCTAATCATTTGCATATTTTATTGGTACTCATTTTTTCGTCGCTTATTTAGCTGGATTCATTTAAAATTGATCAGCGGATATGTGGATCAAACTAAATTTGAAATATTTGGGCATTTAAATATATCTGCAGTAAAAAGATGATTTTTTTTTTGGCGCTTTTTCACCACTGCAAGGAAAGTAGAGCTTTAATCCCTCTCACAGGTCTCGTAAGATTTCTAGAGTACTCTTCAAACAGAGCAGGGGATTCGCAGATGTAAACTGCTGAAAAAAAGCTGATTTTCACTGGCTTTCTCAAAATAGCCTATTCAGATCGACTATATTAATGTAAAAGATCTTTCTAACAGCGATTTTTACAGTTTGTTTAGCAATATCACTACAATATCCATTGGACTAAGAACATTCGAGAGAGCTTTTAGTAATTGTGGACAAAAGGTTTCAAGTTTTGCATATTTTATATATGCAAAAAAAGAGATGAATGCATAAGTAATAACTTCAATACTGCAGAGGACGTTGTTAATGGTTGCTTATGTGCTTTACTGTTATTCAAACAATAGCATTTGGAAGATGCGCAACGGACGGGAAAAGTGGCTATGCCAATGTTTTCGATGAATAGGAGCACGAATAAGCGATAAACGGCATTCAATTCCCTAAATCGATTAATTCCATAAAGTACTAAGAAACTTAAAACACTTTTCAAACCTTGCCCACATCCGTCCAATCATCGTAACATCTATAAATTTCGAATACCACGAAATCATGATGGCCACACACCTAAAAATATGCGCATAATACATAGCTCAGAATAAAGTATAAATTAGCCCTTAGTGAATAGCCTCAAAAAATTTCGAAGTAACAAAAAAAACTTGTAACGTTGTTTCTATTTAATCCTATTTAATTGAAGCTTTAATTGATTCTATCTAATTTGAGTTTATCCTAAAGGTAGTTTGCTCGAATTCCATCCACTTCAGTCAAAATATATCTTTTTATTGGGAATTGATCTGATCAGCCATTTACTTTTTATTGCTTCAATTAGCAAAGAAAACAAATGAAGATGCCTCTTGACTTGTGATTCAACCAATTCAGCATTCTAACGTAATATATAAATATTCTCAAAAAAAATTAAATAAAAAAATAAAAAATCACCACGACCGATGAAAGATGTGTTTTCTTTTGCGATCACTGATTTAAAAGTTATTCGAGCAGAATTTCTCTTACATCTTTCATCGATTCATTGTAAAAAAAAAGATTAGTAGTTTTGTGTTGATCGAATCACGTATAAGTGATATGTGATATTTGCACCAAATTTTAGCACCTTCGCTTTTATGATTCGTATATAAGAGTAAGCAAATGAGCATACATACATAGACAAATGAGGCTGTTTGTATGTGTTTTATTCATTTAACTTTGCTAAAAACTAATTAATTTATTCATTTAACTCGCCTTTGCTTACAATCATCATCCATCCAACTAGTGTTCATTCACATTGGACTTATGCGTATGCACATCGCGTTGCTTTTCTGCTTATTAGCACCTCTCGAAGCTAAATTGCTGAAACGTTAACAAACAGAATGAGAAAATAGCATGAAAAGGTGTGGGACGGTTTTTGTGAAGTAGATAATCGAATAAATAAAGAAAATGAACGTTTTCTATTTGATAAACAATCCAATACATATAGAAAATTGTTTAATGGCATTTTGTGAAGCCAGGTGATTAGAGAGTACATGTCATGTATATTAAAAAATCCTTCCTGCATTATAATATTTTCATTAGCATTCAATATATAATATTGCTGTTATGATGTATTTATGTTATAATATATCACAATCGTTGCTATAAAACGCATTTGTGTTATAATCTATTGTAATGTACTGTTATAATGTACAGGACGGGTAATGCAATCACTATTATAAGTACAGCGAGAAAACATTATAACATGTTTTTTTTTTGTTATAATGTATTTATCGATAATTTTTCGTCGATGCATTTCGCATTCTTTTCTATAGCATAGCATTTTACATTCCTAAAGCAATTCTCATCGGTTATTTTTCATAAAATTTGCAATCGTTGTTCCAATTACGGCCTGAATTCCCCTAACTACTGACAAGTTATTTAAATTGCACTTAAATCGACCATTGCAAGGAACCGTTATGATTGTGGTTCTTTAAAATGGATTTATCAGCGTTTTCCTTTCCGTTGAGCCGTTTCATACGGACGCAAAGGAATATTTGCCGCTGAATTTCAGCCGTTACCCTAGTGGTTATAAAATCATTAATATTACTTAAATAAGCTAATAGAATATTAGCGAATAAAGAATGATGCCATAAAGTGTACACTTTATAGAATGTTAGGAAGCAAGAATTGCTTCTTAGTTCTATCTTTAGCGATGCCATTTTTGCATTAGCTAAATCAACTAAGAATAAAATGCAAAAGCGTTAGTTTGAAAAAAAAGTTAGAAAGTAAAAAAATTGAGAGCAATTTCGAGTTGATCAAAGATAATCTCATATGAGAGAATTAGCTAAACATGAATATGCAAATTTTCCATGCAAGTGATATCCTAGTCGCAAAGATTGAATAAAGTGGAATTTTGGCCAGCTTTGAACTTTATCATTCAACAAAAAAACTAGTGTTAATTACCAATATTGTTTACGCTTTTAACATTGACAACTTTTATTGCTTCATGAGTTAACTAATCGAGACTATTTCATCTCTAAATTTGATGTTATAATGAATGTTAACAACCAATATAATATGCTTGCTGTTATAATATATTTATGTTATTATGTATGATTGTACCATGCAAATATTTGATTTATGATTGTTGAGAGGTAGACATTGATATGTAAATTTCTAAATTTTATCTACGATACATTCATTTGAAATATAGAAACAAAATATGCTCGAAAGATACGGTAATAAACTTCTTCTGTTGCCGATTACTTCTGCGATTCGATTGTCGAGTCGATAGAATAGTGAAGTCGTAAAAAAAATTACAAATTTTTGACATGTTATTTTTTCGCTTTTATGCTTTCACTCAGGTGGTTTAACGAGGTCTATATGACAAAATGAAGTAGGCAACTATTGCTTAACTCAAAACGTTCTCTTACTTATGATGAAAATAGATTTAATTTGTGCAAACGTTTTGCGATAAGGGGGCACTACTGTATGAGGCTTGCTGATTCGACATATACGGTAACGGTGCAGAGGTAATTCACATACCTCCATTTAAGTTATTACACATAAATGCCCATTAAGCATACTCATGCATTTGTTTGTTTAGATGAAAGTGACTGTGACATTTTGGAATGGAAGTTTCTTTTCGTAGATGGTGCACTATTGTGAAGTGCTCGTCCGCTATTTCTCGTAGGCAATCGATAAATCGTTTTTTTTTTCTTTTTTCTTTCTTTCTTTTTTTTTTTCAGCAACCAAAATGGGTTTAGGTGAATTGAGAGCGCGATGCTTTGAAATTTGGTTCCATAGAAGCGGCAGCACTTGTTTTACAACATTCTTTGCAACACCGCATCATTGATATTCTATAAATTGCTAAACTGTTTCTCAATCCAGAAGCATTCTTCATTATATCCATATCACTTCTTATCAGCACTAGATACTTAGGAGTTCAATTTTTCTTCTCAAATAATCAGCTGTTTTATTTCTCAATTCTTAATAATTGTTTTTAATTTTCATGTCATAAATATTTTATCGATAGAATTTACGCAAATATTGAGGCTCGAACCGTTGTTGTGAACGCTGATATTGATTGCTGAAAAGGATGTGGATAATGCGTCTACAATTTGGAGTATACCTTGATGGTTTGTAACAATATTTACTGTTTATTATACGGGTATTGATTAGCGAGTATTATGGTGTACTTTTGCGTTGTTTTTTTCGCTAATATTTGAGGAAATATTTGCATTCTCTTCAGATTCAATATTTGAATGATTCAGTTTTAATGAACGTTAGAGATATTCTCGATAGAACAAAAGAGAATTCTCCAAAAATTGATTTACTTATTTCCCAGTAGCGAAATTGCGTCCTTACATGGACATCTGCACTATCCTCACTGATGGACGCTTAGTGCTGATGTCTTTATTCACTATTCCCGTTCGCTTCCCCCTTTTGCACTATTTCCTTCTCTTATAGCCTCTAAATGCCTCTATGCGATGGATATCAATTATATCTGAAAGCGTTGCAAGTAATTTTCGTCATTGCTTTCGATGCAATAAGCAAAAGGAATGCTGCCACAAGATATGCGGTACGGTGGATGTTGAAGAGCGGACGTTAGCTCGTAAATTCTTAAAAACCAATTTAGAGAAGCATTCGAGACGAGTCGGATGACTTCATTCTGCGTCCATACACAATCGCGCATTCTTTGCACGCTACCGTGTCGAGTTCTCTCTTTCTAATTGAATAACTCTACCCAGTATAATTTCTGTAGTTATCGTCATCGGCAGAAGAGAGTTGATGATGTAACACATAAAAATATATGAAGGATAATATGAATAATGCAACCAATGAGAAGTTATGATGCAATAACTCCTCGAGAAGCTATATTCGACAGTGACCATTCACGATTATATTTGTGTATTCCAAAAAGCAATATTTCTAGGAGAATCCTAAGAAATATGCTGCGTTTGGGAGCCGCCGAAGATCAAGGTGTTAACCTGAAGTTGTGGCTCAGGTGTGCTGAAGTGTCACTAGCCTGAGGCTCTTGACAACTTCGGGAACTATCTATACGTGTACGCATCCAAAGAATAAAATCCTACTAATGGATGAAGGGGAGAGCTGATGGTGCAATAAGCGATCCTGCAGTCCCACTTATCGGGCCAATCAGCTTCATAAATTACCAATAAATAATGAAATATGAGCAATAGTGCATTTCATATTCTAGATGCTTGCACACGTCTTCTGCAACAAATTCCTTTTTATATATTTTATGCAAAATTCACGCTTGCACATTGTATTCTGGCTACATTTGCAGATTGTGTTTTGTGTTTCGTGTCTGTGTTTATATGTGTCTGTGTATATCTGCTTGTCTGTCTACCCATTTACTGCATATTTTGGTACAAGTGAAAGAACGATCTAGAAATGCTTTCCTCTGCAGCCTTTGATATTGATCTGTCAGCTTCAAAAGCTAATAGAATTTTCGTTTTTTTCCTTTATTTTTAGCTCAGAAGCAAAATATATATGCAAAAGATGGGAAATCACGCAAAAGATATAAGAATAAGAAAGCAAAAATATATGGCAGAACAGGCAACGAAAATAACAGCAGAAAGAAAAGAAGCAAAACGTCCGCAAGACTTCAGCAGGAGATGACTGGACCGTAGTTTGAAAGCTGAACGAAAGGGTGCATAAACCATATTGGTAGGAAATACACTTCAGGCTCATGCACCATGGAATTATTGATTGTGCAGATTAGTTTGTGATGCAAACTTCTTGCAGAGTTCGAACTGATGCCATTCTTGACTACAGAGACGAGCAAATCAAAATTTTTCTGATCATGGAGTATCGGAAATGCTACACATAATTTTATAACAAAGACACAAGTGAATCGCTTTTGTATATTGTCTGAAAGATTGATATCAGAAACCATATTTGAGGAAGGCACAGCGGTACAGTAATCCAAAACAGACCGACAATGAAGGTATAGTATATACAGTACTGTAAAGCTCCGAGAATAGAATCTGCACTTTTAGGTGGTATTTCAGCGATACTAGAACATTACAAACTTCAACAAGAGTTAAGATCAACAACAATACCAACATCATAGATTCAATATTTGGAAGAACGACTCTCATCTTCTACGATGAGAAAACATTTATGCCACAAATTAATATGAACCACGTTGCATTTTTCGTATGAAACATTAAACTGCTAAAATTTTGATTAGTTAATGAACGCATTAATATTCTTTTACAGAATATGCAAATCATCTGATAGGGTGATCTGCTTATTTATTTATTTATTTCATTTCAATGAACAATGGCTCGGCTGAGCGGAGCCAACAACTCTGGTGGGAGATTCACAACCGACCGCGCAGTAGCCTTATATTACTCTTAATGTTGTCAGCGATATTGTTCATATATGCGAGCAGAGAAATGCAAACCGAAATACTTCATTGTTTGCTGGATGTACAATGGAATATTTATCTAAATTTTTCACCTGAAAGCTTTTAGACAGATAGGAGTTTGCATAGAAGATCTTCTTTTATAGAAGATTGGTGCAAGCATTTCAGTTATTTGAAATATGAAGGCTTTATTTTATGTGATGTAGTGCTTGTTTATAATTTATGAAACTTATTGATCTCATATGGACGAATTATCATGCCAACTTCCCTTAGTAATTTCTCCGTTAGTTCTATCACTCGAACGATCATAAAATTCGTATCGCTCAGTCATAAAATATATGCAAATTTTTAGGCGTATTTAAACGTTTTCAACTCATTCCGAAATTGTTAGATCAAATTCAATGTTTGCATAGCCGACATCATATTAATTAGATTATGATAACCAAATTTCTTCTCTCTTTCTCAAATATTTTCCATATCGATGCTATCAGACACAAATACACAGACACATACCTAAGTACATAAGTACATGTGCAAAGACATACATGCGCTTGCATACACACATATAGACACGACGTTGTTGCGATGAACTTTGTGGAGTAATTTTGCAAAGCAATAAATATGAAGCTACACTTCTACGCAGATACACAGACACAAGTGTACCAAAATTTAGGCACCGTTTACTGATCATCTTTCATTAGATATAGTCATATCTTGGACGTTGTCAGCGACAACTTTTTCAATAGCGCAATTCACGTCACTTCGCTTGAAAAAAAAAACCTTTAAATATGGACGGAAAGTTCATAGTTTCATTCGTTAAGGCCGTTTTTCGCTGAGAATTTCAAAAGACCAAAATATAGCCAATAGTCGTTATGTTTCTCTAACGCCTTTTATTCTTTCTATCGTTCTGTAGCAGCCGATCGATGTTGATGAACTTTTATCTAAATCGATTTGCTTACTCGTCTAAAGTCTAGAATTCATCTGATCACTTGAATTTTTTCTTCGGCTAGCATGTCAATCTAAAATTTCACCTATTTACCTACTCATCTCTCTTTCAATATTCGTCTTTTTTTGGAAAGACGCTCACCTTACTCTTTCACTATATAAATATTTGGTACATACTGTCATAGTTGGCTAAGAAAGATGATCGAATGCAAGCATCGTGAAAGATGATATAATAGATGCACGATAAATTCGAGCACTGGCAGTTAATGAGGTGCCATCTATGAGATTTCAGAGGCATATTTCCGATTGCACACACTTTTGCGGCTCAGATTGCGTGCAGTTTGTGTGCATTGATAACGTTCAATTGGATGCCCCACTCATATCGATGCTCTTATATATGGGGTTACCAAGCTAGCTAATACATTCGAGACTACTCCATTAAGAATGGCATTAAAACAACTCCACTAGGAATGGGGAGGGGTATCTCCGTACCCATTGTGTTCCCTTTTACGCCTATGTAGTAGTGATGGCACCTTTCATTGTTTATGTGAGATGTTTCGCCATTCGGGCTATTCATAGGGTTTTTCCGCATAATTAAACGGTTATTGTTAAACGTTTTTTTTTCCGATCGAAACACTAGGGAACATCCAATTGGATCATCAAACTGATGTTGATTTTTGATTGAATTTATAGCGCTAACACGTCAACCAATGTCAAAGTTAAAGCAGCATGCCTGAAAGCTTTTCAATGAAGATAGAGTGATGACAGTGATTAGGAAGAAACAACAGTTAGCTCGAAAATGTCAATTGAAAAGGTGTTAACTATTTTCGGAAACTTTTATTACTTACTTAGTGAATGAGCGATAAGTTAGTTTAATATTATTCGTCACATTCCAAGTTTTATTAAGGCCTGTCTAATTCTATTAGTCGAAATATGGAGAATATTTGTAATGAAATAATCAGTTGCCGTCATAAATACTCCTATGGATGTTTAGTTGATAGAGGTGACTTCGATTTGATTTAATTTGCTATCTCTCTGTCTTTCACTTGTATTGAACTTTTTCCATCGCTTTATTAGGAAAGTCGGAAAAGACGCTTTGTTAGGAAAGTAGAGGAAAAAGTAGTCGAATTGAAAAGTGATGTACTTTGGGGACAACTAGGCGGATTCCAAGTTCGCGAGGGCAATGAATGAGCTAGATGTTCACTCCCACGAGGATGGGTGTGCACACAGACCCGCACTTACTTCATCGGTTGGCAGTCGCGGGCGGCTGGCTGATTGCAGAGACATGATGTGGCTTGCCTACTCATCAAATCACTTCTGTTTCTGGCGTTCACCGCCAACGAACAGTGAGTCTACGTGCTTCAATGCACACGCTTCTCTCTGTCTGCACTGCGACCTTTCTTTCGTTGATCACCGTCAGTTCTTTTTATGGCTGCGCGAAAACATATTGTAGCTTTCACAGACAAACGGGGCAGATGACTGGCTACATGCGCCAAATGAAGAAACGTATGAAAACAAACATGCGGTTGTGAAGCGTCGCCATTCTTTTGATGAAATTTCCGCTTTTTTTTGATTTAATAGTTTATTACCCGTTCCTAAGGTGTCCTGCATACATCGTCGTAATCGTTTGTTGATCCTCTGAGTGACACTTCTTTACTTAAATTG
Organism: Baylisascaris schroederi; assembly: GCA_006503575.1. NCBI lineage: Eukaryota > Metazoa > Nematoda > Chromadorea > Rhabditida > Ascarididae > Baylisascaris > Baylisascaris schroederi. The sequence goes on along the minus strand of QEWY01000073.1, from coordinate 325,650 downwards.
TTTTTTTCTTATGAGCAGAATTCCACCCATCGATGTTTCCCTTTAAAAAAAATAGTATTGGACATTCTCGTTACGTCTCCTAAGCGTATACGCTATTTGGATATAACTGCTTCGAAAAATTTCTATTTACAAATTATCTAAAAGAAATTACATTTGTTGATTTTTTGGTTTATTTCTTAAGACAAATGCATTTCATAGTTTTTAGCAGTTTATGAATCGAACCGTTTGTATTTTTGCATGTGGTATTGCACAGTTATTTTATTTCCTTCCTCTATTAAGGAAGTACATTGCATGAACGCACTGTTTCATGCCCTTGCTGCCAGCTAGCTGCCAATATGCAAATCACTTCGAATATCATTTAGTTCGTACTCCAGTTACGGTTAGACTGTATATTTTTCTATTTGATTTGCTTTATGGTGAACGTTTTATTGATAGATATATGTCGATGGGTGCTTCTACTGCTCTGTTCTTAATCTTTAGACCTTAGTTTTTGGAACAGTCGCAAAATTTTATCGTCTCATACATTAATGAGTCAAAAAGGTTACTTTTCATTATATAATGACTACTGAACTTGTCACGTTTTGGCATCTAAATGGTACTTCCTTAATTATTCCTCTCGAAGGGGAGAGAGAGGAAGAGGGGAAGGGAAGGGATATTCGTTTACAGGGTGGCCTAGAGCGTTGCTTTGGATTAGAACATATATTGCATTATTTCCTAATCATATGCTTATTATCCATGTGCCTTCTGAATTATCCTCAGGAACACAATACTTCATAATCTATTTAAAGCACCCGCATTCAATTAGTAGCACTTACCCTAACGTAAGCAATAGGGATGGGCAATACCGATAGATCGATCGTTAGACAACCAACCGACACACATCCGCGCACTCAATCATCTCCTTTCAGAAGTGACATTCATGCGATAGATACCCTTGCGAGTGCTTCAAACTCTTGCCATTTTGCCACACAGATATTACCTGCGATCCTTTTGAAAAGCAAATAATAGTCGCATGAGAATGTTGCACTTATTTCATCTTTTCAAATCCTAAATTATGCATCCCCCTATCCTACATTCCTCTCTCTCCAAAAAAAAACCCACACCTAGAATCGGTGGCCTAAGTAATATGTACAAATGAGGAGGTAAAAAAGAAGTGGGAAAGCACACCAGCGGGAATTATACTACAATATTGCAGTCATATTATTTAGACCAGTATGGCTTTTAATAATTTGCAAAAGAATAATAAAATATATGCAAAATGCACTAACATTTCACCTAAACCGCCTGTGTGAATCTTTCAAAGGACATTTGTTTTCCTAACCGATCTCTTATTGAGTGGTAATATCGCCAATCCAATCCTTCTAGAAATTAAATGATCAGTGGGTCAGCTCATGGTGTAGATAACATGCACAAGACTGCCATCTCTGGCCTCAATGGTTCATAGATTGAAATGACCGGACATGCAGACTCACAGAATCTGAGGACGAGATGTTGTCTTATGGTTTGTAAACGAAGCAAGTGAAAAGTGATGATTATATATGATGTTGCATTTTGAATATGAATTATCGATTAAGCGCTGCTATTCAGAAGATTCGAAGTTTCTTTGTGGCGAAATCAAAATGCCATATTAAAAATTTTCACCAGCTGTCCGCTATAAGAAACATTTGTGTTTTGCATTTCTCGACATTTTTTTTTACATATCAGAAAATTATATCAGAGGTCGAATACCATTTTAATATCAAGCATTTAAATAACCGAAATGATTTTACAGTGTTTCTTGAAATGAACTGATATAACGGATGAATATTGCTAACAATAAGCAATTTATTCGTAGTGTTTGAGTAAAGCTTTGAGGAATAGCAAAGTGGAAGCGGTGAAAGAGGCTGGCTGGTGCGCTTCTTAGCTGGCACGCCAATGCTATCGATTCGTCTAGTGGAAGGAACATCGATGGGTAGTTAGGGGGAAAGAGGCATCGTATGCTTCTCTACGTCGCACGCACCTGCCCTCCGTGTTGGTTGTGGTGCGCCTCTATGTCGGCCACTTTCTTATACTTACTATTTTCCTATCGTTTTATCTATCTAAGAGTTATATCATCCAGCTTAGCCTAGAAGATCTCTACTTGTTCCCTTAACTGGGACGTCTTGGCTGTGACGGCGCCTTCATGAATAAGACTGCACTTTCCCTTGCAAGTTTTCGAGCATGGAAGATATTTTTGGCTTCGACAAATCAAGAATTTCCGATGCCTAAAGTCTATTCTTAATGCGCCGATTCTATTTGCAAGACTATTAGGCGCTTTATAGCTCCCATCGCCCAAAATGCATAGATCGATATCCCACCAGCATAAGTCTTTATAAGTTGTTGTTTTTAAAACTATTATTACCCAAAAAAATCGAGAAAGATCTGTTTCCGTTGCCACCCTTCAAAGTAATGGCATCAAGTAAATCACCCAACCATAAAATATTCGATGGCTGTCTAATAGCTTGAGAAAATGAGTGCTATTTCATACAGCAACTTCTGAACCATATAAGAAAAGATACTTTGCTAAAGAGTTTTGCACTGAAAGAAAATACATTTCTTTCGAAGGTTTTCAAAAATATACAGCCATTTCTTGTTAATTAAAAGTTTTGCAGAAATTTGCACACATATATCTGATCGTCGCTATTTAATAGTGACAGCCTTGATTGTGCAGAGTGAGTGGTTTTGTCAGCAACGGCTGTCAGCAATTGCGTTCACCCTATTTAAACAGCGATGCCATTCTTTCATGATTATTTGTGACATTTAAATGCTCAAATAAATTATCATGCGATATTTTAATACAACCAATATACTAGACCGCTCCGAATGCTTCGAGGACCGAGCGTTAAAAAACGATCGTTGATGTAATATTCGCTTCCCGTAACCTACGATAACCGTTACTGAACAGTTAGCTTACCAAAAATTAACAATGGAGCTGTAGTTTCACCTGCTTTATTCAGCGACGACCTTTTAGAAATTTTGTACTTTTTATTGAGTCCGATTAGATTTGTTCGGCGAAAAAGCGTGAGCTTGCTTAATTATTGCATCGGCTTAAATCATAAAGGTAGTGAGGCTGGCGCTCTAAGATTGGGTGCATTTGATGATGCGATTCATCCTATAGTAATAGACGCCGATTGAAACATTTCACATTCCTCGTTACACTCATGAAATTGATAAAAATTCTGAAAATCTGAAAAAAGTTTTGAGTTGAAATTAACAAACAAACTGAAAAAGAATTCTCAAAAACATCATTAACCTTGATTAAATAGCGCAATCAGTTAAATTGCACTTCGAATGCGCGATTTGCGAAGAAAACATAGATGAACTTATGCAATAGGAATGAAGCGATGTTTTTGATATTTTTACAAATGATTGCCGTTCATTTTGCACTCTTCAATCAACTATCTTCATCGATTTTGGCATTTCTCGATTTTCATATCGTCTTCCTAGCTGATATCTAATGTTCGTGCGAAGCATTTGTCTCTTTCGATTTCTATATTCGATATTTTCGAGTTGTCGGCTTAATTAAATAGTTGGAGTAAAGATTAATTAGACCTTTTAACGTTTGAAAATTTAATTCGATGCATTAGAAGATATTTTTAAACGGCACACACCAAAAGACATTTTCAAATGTGCTATGTGGGAATCGATAAACATTGGAGTGGGTTGTGCGCTCAAATCACATTTTTCACCAGCTGCTTTTCGGGTATTTGCAGAAACAAATTTTCCCATCCGAAGTTTAAAAAAAAAACTTCCTTTTTTTTAAATCATCGCAACAACATTTTTCAGTTTCAATGCAATAAAAATTTAGAGGATCGTTGGTGAAATTCTTTTTAAGTGGAAGGATAGCGTTTGATGCTTCATCGTGCAATATAGACCAATATTTCAATCGTCTAGATATTCCTTTAACAGATCCACAAGGGAGACGAAAAACCGCCTAAGCAAGCCATTTCCGCGAATTGTTTTATTGCGATTGTTCGCATTCACATCAAAGCAGTGTTGAGTTGTGGTCGTATCAAGTCTAACAGCTGATGAATGCTGCTTCATTTATTTTGATCGTATCAAATTGTTCAACGAATGAGTTGATATAATTCTCAATTTTATTTTTATATTTCGCTGTTGATATCATATTTCACTGAGAATATAATTTAGGGCGAAATCTAATGATCTTAGGTAGTGTTTATTCGATGAAGCAATAAATATTCTTAACCTACAATAGCAATTTGTTATTAATTAAGTTCACAATCGAACTAATTTTCATTGAAATTCTATTTCCTATCAATATTACTTTCATATTTGTCCAACATATAATAATATATCATAATAAGTTTTTTTTCTTTTTGTATAGGTGCTATATGAAGCGCTATGAATATGCCTTATTTAGTATTTGCAAAGTATATTTATTTTTCTGTCATGCTTGATTGCATAGATTAGATAAGCATCTCCTCGAGGTTTTATATAGCAAATGAACTTTGAGTTGTTCTTTTTTTCCTTTCTCTGCTGCACAATCTACGCGTATCCAATTTTTGCCAAGGTCATAAGGTGTGTTGTAATATTGTTTTCACAAAATTAGCCATTGAAAAGATCTTTGAATTTTGCATCATTATGAGTGATATTTTATATAATATTTTCTCTTTAGTTATTTAGTTATTGGCTATATGTAAAGACGATGCTTAGCATTCTTGTATTTTGAACGAGCGTATTGCTCTTTGGAGATGCATTCCCAAATGTTCACCCATCTCGAAAAGCAACTTCCACTAATTTTTTTTTCTTCCCAAGTTTCTTATCATTTCTCTCATCCCTCCGCCATCCTAAATGGGTAACTGTCCGGCGAGGATATTTCCGATTAATTTTTTCTCACTTTTTCGATTTCCCTCTTCATGCACACCAAAGTCACTTCCTACTCCTCTCTTTCCTTCTCTCTCTCGCGGGAAAGAATTCCTTTCCTAACATCTAGCAGATTTATAAATGGTAGTAATCGTTTGTTAGCTAATGCATAGTTGGAAACAACACAACGGGATTGCACTTCTTTGTTGAGTAGCGGCTACAAAATCTTCTGCTGTTATCTATCGCACGTGCATATCCACAAAGTGCATTCTCACAAGCACTTGTTTTGTCAAATGTATAGCAGAGTTCACTTGTAAGCTTTGCTGTCTGATCGTCTCGATGTTTTAATTTGAGTTATTTTAACGGTGCAGGCATTTTAGCAATAGCAAATAAATAAACAAATAAATAAAACGAGGATCGATAATCGTGTTCTTATCATCATTCGGTTCGATTTTCAACGCATTCATCTTGATAACAAATCTTAATTTTCAACAACAAAACTTCATATTTTTTTCTGTCGGGAAACTGCTATATGATGATCTTTGCTAACTTCTCGTTGAAGACGCTCAAATTTTCTACTTTCCATAACGCACGAATATACGCAATTATTATGTGCGATATTCAACAAAACCTTATAAGGCAAGCAAATGAATTATTTTTCTTGTACATTTTCTCATTGAATATCTCTTGTTTACTTCATTTTTTTGACTATACAATAGATTTTCATTTCAATTCCAGCTTCTATTTCTTTCATTTTCTCTCACCTAAAAATTAAAATAGGTTGCTATGCTGAATTTTGTGTTTCACAAGCGTTAATTGAGTTATTGAATTATAACGGCATGTTCATTTTTCCATAAGTAAAGGTGAATCGCATTACTGTTATGCATATTCACCTCTTTTGCATCCTTCACTCTTGAGACGCATCGCGACTTTTCGTTAATTTCGATGTCTGCTACGTTCAGCTTTTTTTTTCCTTCATGGTTCGTGCTGCATATATATTCTTGTTACACTGTTTAATTTTACTTTTTTATATTTCTGGAAACTTCATGCTGTATTTTTTTCAAACAGTAAGCTCTTAAGTTGAAAAAAAATTTGTTGATCAGTTGTTTCCGATGATGTAGGAAATGTCGTTGTCCTTTCATGATGCTTATTTGACACTTTTCCCATTTCATTGGTCATTTCTGTTTTTTTTTTTCGCAGAAAAATTGTTTAGGCCGTGTTAGTATTTCTGTATAAGAATCGAATTATTTCGGGTATCAGAGAGAGGGGTTTTTCGATTTCACTTTGCTTCTATATATCCCTACCTCCGTTCAGTTTTTTCCCCGAACAAAACCAATGTTAAAGCTTCAGTGTTAGGAACGATAGGGATTGTAGAAAGAATCGTAGACGGTATGAAATTTCCAAGTGATGTTGCACTGAGGGAGGGATGCATGCAAATTTTAGCTTCGTTGAATTGTGGACTATATTATCTTATGATCCTACATCGTGATTGCATGTGGATCATGCATCTATGCAACGTAACATGTGCATATCTTTGTGATCGTTCCTCTAATCAAATTTCTTTACGACGAAGTATGCTTTCATGAATTTTGGAAAAATTTAGAAAAATAATTGCTTAAAAAATATTTCATTATATTATTTTAAAAGAACATCGTTGGCGATATATAAATATAAACCTAAATATCGAAAAGACAAAAATTCCCATCCAAATACCTCTCGATTGATTTAGGCAACTTTGTTCTTCGCTAATGCGAGATGAACAATACCACAACGCACATATTGACTGAAATGATAGGGATAATCTGCAAGCAGTTTTTGACTCCTTGTATTACTTTTTTTCGTATTCTAGCGATGATTATCTCACTAATTCACACCCATTTCTTAGGTGAAACTTCCAGGTAAAAGTTTCCGGAGGAAAAAGGTGCAACTTTTACAGGAAGTTGAATTGGTTCTTCAATTATGTGACATTTTCGGAGTGCTTGTTTGATTCGCTTTAAAAAATTATTTTGCAGATCTAGACATCATTGTCGACACTTGAACTTCAAATTTTGGCTATGTATGTATTGTCTGAATCGAATGGAATGTTTTCACTAGTTTTGATCGCATATGCCGTTCAATGGGATCCGATCTCGCGAGCTCCTCCTTTCCGGGCAAATGCTTTATCATCGAGTCATTTTAGATGTGATCATTGGAAATCACTTATTGCTTAGTTTACCTCGAGTGCACTGAGCTCATAATGCAGTACCGCTGGTGAACATATAACAAGTGTAATTTAGTATTGGCTGGGAATTAAGCCTTCTAAAGCCACAATTTATGTTAGCTCCAACATAAAACGTTAGCCACAAATGCATATATTACTGCTGATTAATAATATTCCCTCAGTGGGACGCACTTTATGTTTTATCTGAAAGTGGAGCTTTTTCACCGCTTGTTATTGCTGGGTTTTGTTTTTGTCCACGGATGATTCGCAGCACCGCGTTATTTCCGCTTTATAGCATTTCAAGAGGATTTAAGGGAAGGCAGGAAAACGGGTGAACACTATTATGGTTGATTATATTCCCGCTTTATGGGGGTAACTTCTCAAAGCGCAAAACTTGTAGCATAATTAAGAAATGCCAAAAATAACTGTGACACGTGAAATTCCAACCGAGGAAGCGAAAACGAAACTAATCGTTGTCGATTGTCGTTATATGTTTCGAAATTGGGCGATAATTTTTGCTTTGATGTGATGAGCACATTTACATTGAGTACTGTATAGATCATTGATTGTTGCAAATTACTTTTATGCAAAAAAGTATTGAGCGTGCAAAAGGTGAACATAATAAATGGTTCTCCATTTTAGTTGAAACAGTCCATTAATTTTGCTGCAGAAAATTGCGTGCATTCATTGAGGAATTTCCTTCGTCAAAAATTTTCTTTGGTTGAATGAATTTATTTCTAAAGTAGCAAATTATTTAATTGAAACATGCAGATTACTTACCTAATATCAGTTTTTTTCTTAAGAGGGTTTTCTAAATCGAAAATTTTGACTTCTCTTAATGGTGCATATCTCTCTAATCCTTACACATATACACTTATACTATTAAAAATACATGTAAAAAACAACATTACAACCGCATATATCGAACAAAATTACATCTACAACGAAACTTACGTGATCCATATATAAATATATGCTATATTGTGAGGTTCATTTTGTTTAAAATAAAGTGATACCTTTTTAGGAGACTCTGGTGAGCATACCTAATCTTTACCACAATTTTAATTCTTTTAGGAGTCGATCAATTCAAACAATTTTATACTCGAATTCAAATGGCAATCATACTACAATATGAAGTTTAGGAAATTCGAATAATTTCTGGAGACGTTCAAGTTGTATTAAAAAAAATTGTAACATTCATTGCCTGCAATAGTGTGAATTAATTTAATAGCATCACCCGCAGTTGTGTTCATAGCATATATTCATATCGATTGTTTTGGTATAGTGACCGCTTCTTTAGAGACTCTATAAGGAATTCATTGCCTCACCATTGCGAGTATAATTCGACAAATTATATTGCTCGATTTCATTATTTAATCTTAGAAATATTCACCATAAAATATGTTCAATTAATTATTTCCATATAAAAAAAGAAGAAACCTTAAAGAATAATAGTGAATGAAGTTTTTTTATGAATGAGGTTGTTTCTGTGATATTTTGGGGTTGTTGAAGATTTCATGAATACGCCAACATATAGTGGAAACTGAATTATATATTTTGAAAAGAGTTCGTGCTCAATAATATTTATCGCATTAATCGTGATTAACTCCATCGTCTTTTTTTTCACTATTAACTCATAATGTGTGTAGTTTTCTTTCGTTTCAGGATTGGACGCAAGCTTATTGAATGGAGGATGTGGATTGCGTTCGTTTCCTATATCACTTCAAAAGGCTTCGTATTATGCGGATTTCGCTTATATCACTACCATATTCCGGCTACTTTTTTTCTTTTTGTGATTATTTCTTGATTGAAGAAATCATCCATTCAAATTCTATTTAATCCATCGTGAAGTATATTTTTAGGCAGGTACATGGATTAATTTTCCTTGTAATTCTGCTGCTATTTTCGTGAATTTTCTTGCTGCTGCTATATTTTATTTCATCATAGGCTAAAGTAATGGATTTGTACATTTAAGTTTTTTCTCAAAACAAAAATTTCTTCGAAAAACTTTCCGCAAACGGCAATTAGCATGCATCATAGATTTGTTTTGTGCAAATCGTTTACATATTTCATAGCGATGTATTTATTCTAGAGAACGAAACTTTTTTTTTTTCATAACGTAACTGAAAAAATCTTGCAATTTCTTGTGAGCTTTTCCATTTTTTTTTTTTGAAATCAGATTTTCTACTCTTCGATGAAAAAATCCGCTATCATATATTCAGTTTGTAGAAAAGGAAGTTTTTTGCAAAAAAAAATAGAATTCATATAAACCTAAGCAATTTCCTTCAATCAGACCCCAGCAAGAAGCAGATTGTACTCCATAAGTGAAGTTCTTTTATTATTTGCAAAGTGTATGACTTTATGTCAGCTAACTAACATGGTGATTGTAGTGATTCTATATGTTCTACCAATAGAGGTTTAGATGATTCTATAGGCTTTAATAAGTATTGTTGCAAAATTTGTTCGACGAGGAGTGGAGAGGTATAGATGATACTGAAACGCAAGCTTAATGCTAGTCATATGTCTTTGTTGCGGCATTGTCAATCACGGATGCGAAAGGGGACCGGATCTGGCTGTTGCACGGACCCTCCTTATTACATTCAGAAAAATTTTCCCAGCTCTGAAGTGTGGTTTTTTTTCCCTGAAAAATCTCTAGGAATTTCATCAAAATGCAATAATTTTCAATGGAATTATTTCGTTGAGCAGAAACGCATATGTCAACTTATGACGCTTTATACCTACCATAGCAACAGTTATAATTCTTTAACAACTTTTTGTCGGCACTAAAGGCGATCAAATTCCATTCAAAACAAATTTTTCTTAGTCGTCAATTTTTTTTTTGCTCGATGATATATCTCATTTTTATATCGAAATATCGTAATAAATTTAAATAAGATTCTTTTAGAAAATATCACAAAAATTTAGTGATTCGTTGAGCAGTGATTCTACAATTGAACGTTGTGGCGCATTCCGAATTTGAAGGAATGTTCTGGAGCAGCAAAATGTGTTTATATTACGTGCTTAAGTATGAATTGATGCGTCATCATTGATGACAATGAGTGGAGCAGTGTTCATTTCAAGGTGGAATTCCTTTTTGTAGGAGTTGAATGCAGGTGATCGTCTCGATGACGCTTATATTTATTTAGTGTAGATTTGTTTATTTGACGAATACGAGTGGATTTTTTTTAATGCTCTTCAAACATACCAATCGTATTACCATCAAAGGTGGCTTCATACTGTCGTCCTTCTATGCCGTATAAGGATTGTTTACAATGAGAGAATGCTCTCCAATTTCGATATTCAACTTTTTTTAGAAACGTAAAATGTAACTTAACTTATTTATTAATATTTTAATACGATATTCATTGCCGTATACTATCTGCTTATGCGCATAGTATATGAAATCAGCGGTGCTCTTTAAAACCAAAATGAATTTTAGTGTTTTCATATGAATTCATATTTTTCTATATACCTATTGAATATTTTTTTCCATATATAATAAAAATTAGAAAGCATTTTAAATAATATCGATCACTATTTTAAAATAATATTTTCAGCGTTGATCGAAATATTTTAGCTCTATCAACAAGAAATCATTTTGAACAAAACTCAGAGACTTTTGATGAAATCATAGAATTTTCGTTGATCTTTCATGAATATGATGATTATAGTTATATTTCAGCAGAAATGCGAAATTTTAAATGGAAGAGAATATGAGAGGGAACAGTTGAAGCTGAAATTGAGCTAAATAACGCTGTATTTATCGATAAGCGCAAAAACGATGCATTCGGAAGTCGTTTGGCGAAGTTTTTATTCGCAAAGTTTGTTCGCTGATTTTTTTTTCTTTTTTTTTTGTTTTCCATTGTCTGTTATATGGATGTTGTCCATCAGTGCAAGCAAACTTATAGGTGATCTTTTTGTTTTTTGATCCATTTGAATTCATTCCAATGTAGTTTTGCAAATTTGCATATTTTGCAATGTAAATTATTATAAAAGTTCATTTTTGCGGACTTATATTTATATATATGTCACTCTATCTAATAGCTTTGATTCGTAGTATGCAAAGAACGAAATTTACTGCTATACCGAGATACCCATAAATTTACCGATATGGAGAAGTTAATAAATCACTAACCCGATATACTGAAACTTAGATTGGCATAATTATTCACATCATATCTTGTCGTTCATTCAGTTTCAAAATATGCTATAAGTATTTAAAGGTGCGGAAAAATTTCCATCATTTTTGCGTCAGCTATACTTTCATTTTAAATCATTAGAGCCATGAAAATTAGCGAAAATTTTATTGAGACGATTGATGAAAAATATTTTATTCAAAATTTTAGGGAATATTTTGAAAGCTTTATTTTCTGTTAAAAATTTGTTCGATTAATTGCTCAGCTTATCGTAATGTGAAAGCGCATATCGTGACAACTCCTTAGGGATACTTCTTCACTTGTTTCATTGATCGTTTCAATCAGACAGTATAATACGACATTGTTTGCTTGGTGTAATTTGCTTTTCTCTTATTCGCGTTTGAAACGTTCATCATTGAAGCGTAAGGACTGTTGTTGTAAGTGAAATTTTACAAGTCGAATAGGAATATGACCTCTTTTAAAGTAATACATTTAGGGGAAGGGGGGAGGGGTTGAGTGGACGGCAACATGTATTTCCGCTACGAGAAAAAACGCAGCTCTCGTCGCATTTTGCTTATTAAATGAGCTCTCGTTGAAGTTTCTATTGATTGCGCTGCTCTATAGCGCTTTAGTTTGGGCTTCATTCGTCTCTCATATCGAAAATGGTATCATTGAATGCATTTTCATTAACATAATGTAATATTTACGAGAGTTTTTCATTTTGAAGAGAGAAGAGAAGCGTTCAAATCGGCCTTTTCCAGTGATTATATCGTCGCATAAAATTTGTGATTTTTATTTTTGCATTTCCATTGTCTCGTTTTTCTGTTCCTCTGCTTTGGTGTACGGTGGAGAGAAGTAGAGATGAGGTGAAATCAACGCTAGCCAGAACATAGCTTGATGTGGACATGAGCCATAACTTAGATCGAAGTGAACGCTAGCCAGAACCTAGCTTGATGTGGACATGAGCCATAACTTAGCTCGAAGTGAACGCTAGCCAGAACGTAGCTTGATGTGGACATGAGCCATAACTTAGCTAATAACGTAGCTTGATGTGGACATGAGCCATAACTCACCTCGAAGTTCTTCTAGTTCTTCTACAACCATAGTTTAACTAGCGACTTCATTGCGCAACTCAGTCTTTCTGGAAGATGAACGCTAGCCAGAACGTAGCTTGATGTGGACATGAGCCATAACTTAGCTCGAAATGAACGCTAGCCAGAACTTTCTTCTAGTTCTTCTACAACCATAGTTTAATTAGCGACTTCATTGCGCAACTCAGTCTTTCTGGAAGTTGCTTGTTTCGAGTTTCAAGCGACGTATACCTCGTGAATACAAATATGATGGATAAATAGAAGGCGGATAATAGAAGGGAGGAGGTAGAAGAGGGAAGTATTGGACTCAGAGAGCATGACAGCTTTACGTGCATGAAGCAATGGCAGGCGTTTTAATTGAATGGTGCGTTTCAGCGTTTCGGAACATTCGCCGTTGTCGTGGCTATTTCTCATTAATGTTGCAGCGATGCCCGAAGAGCAAACCCAACGAACACCGCCCCAACCATCCAGAGCCGTCCATGCATTCGGGAGCGTATTGCTCGCTTCTGTCCTATATCTGCTCTCTGCCATCGTTTGTTTCATCGCTCTCCTCCACTCTAATTGATCACAGTCATACTGTTGCTTGCTCTCGAAGTAACATTTTTTGCTTGATTATAAGCTCTTAAAGTGGAGGGATCGATAGGTAAAGGCCGGTATTTAAAAGGATGTTTATACTTGCGCGCTTTTCTTCTTTATTTTACTGCTTATTCAGAGGTGTTTTTTATTTTTTATTATTTATTTATTTACTTGTTTTTTTTGTTTTTTTGTTTTTTTGTTTTCTCTGAGGGCATAAGAAGAGATCAACGAAAGAATGCCCACGCCGTTAATCACCAGATAAGAAGATTTGAACTTTTCACGGCGTTGTAACGGAAGGGTTCTATCAAAAATTGCTCAGTTTCCAAGCGAGTGCCTATTTGCCCACCGCATTATAATGAAAGATAAAATTGAGACGCATTGATTGATGCTTGAGTGCTTTGATCTCAGTGATGTTAAGCTTCAAAATGCTAGGAATTTATAAGAAACGCTTCGTGTTAAAGTTGAGAAGCGCTGAGAAATTCAACTTTTAGCCAAAGTTACCTGTTTTTTTTTCTTTGAAAGGAGGCCTATGTGGAAGCAAGTGGCAACGTTTATCTCCGAGCTTTTAAATGATATATCAGTAATCACCGATTCTCACCGTCTAGTTCTGTACTCATCGATTCCCCTAAGGTTTCCACCGAAATGAAGAGGGGACTTAAGGATAAAACATTAACCTTTGGCAGCATTTCGGTGACTTTTATTCAACTTGCTAGCCGGAATTTTTACACTCTCTTTTGAGTATAAATTTGTTTATGTTTATTATGGGCAGTTTTCGTTTGCAACCTTTTTGCTTTCAGTTATTTGCATCTGCGGGAAAAATACTCGGTGTTTGGCTTAGCCTATTTGTGAAAGCATTTTTTGTGAGGGTAAAATTACTGCCACATTCTCATTTCATTGCTAACGAAGATGCGATGTTTTACCTACTCACTTTATTAGCCGCTTAGATCAGAACACATCGAAATCTACTGGGAGGAAGAAGGTTGACTAAATGTGTCTAAATTTGAATTGCTACATTCTCTGAAATTTTGATTGAAACTGCCGTCACAAATCTTCTGTTCAACGATTTTTGTTTCTTTGATTTGAAATTTTCATAAAATTTTCTCCTCGATTTAGGTGGTTCAATCACCGCTTCAGCATAAAAATACATAAGAATCGAAAATACCGATTATTTAAGTTGATCAAACTTTGTAAAGCGTCATGAGTGCTGCATTAATTTTATTACTAATTATTGCTTTGTCATTGGTTCGACGACGTATTATCTTTTCTTATTATCGACCGCGTTTTTTGTTAGGCTATAGCAATATTGTACTTTCATTCTATATTTTTTGATCTTTTGCGGTTACCTAGCGAATTGCAAAGTTTTGACCAATATATTTTAGTGAGTGTTTTATCTAGATTTATGTTTCATAGATAATTGTTCTTAGCGAAAACTGTTCCTTTTTTTCTATATCATATTCCTTCAGTTGTTGTATCGAAATATGAGGGTCGCAGCGCACAAACGATAACCGCATCTCTCACTAGAAAAAAACACTATACACAACATGTCGTCCAAAAATATCTCGTAATCCTGACAACGTACAAGCTGAATAAACGCTATTTTCGGCTTTCAGTTAATCCGAAAGATGGTGGTACTCACCAGATTCGGATGCGCTTCATTCAATGTTCAACACTAGAAATCAACTAAGCTTGTTTGCAATGCTCTGCTCTAACCGGAGCATAAACTATCACTTGTATGCCATTTGCGTGAGTGTAGTGTATGCTGACGTTTGCGCCAAAATTGTTTCTGAAGTGAATACGTCATAAAAAAAACATTTAAAACTGCTCTAAGCTAATCAGTCAACGAATAAAAAATTCATCCATTCCACACCTATTTTGCTTCGGTACTTTACTAGTGACTTCCGTTTCGGTCCTTCGAAAGAATGATCGTTGAAATTACTAAAGCTCCTTTTTTCATTCTCTGTTATTCATATTAAGATCAGTTTTGGAATACGGAACTAACCTCAGTTTCCTGTTGTATGACTTCAGAACTTCCAGATTCGCCACCTACATCTCACATTCATGGTTTGTGGTAGTATTTTGGCCGCACAAGAAAGCTACCGTAGGTTTTGTTAGCTCATCGAGACCTCATCAACGGATTTGCTTACATGGATCACTGCCTCACTACGACTATTGTTCGATTTCCATTTAAATTTATTTCAATTTTATCTTTGATGAAATTTCATCGAGTTACAAACAGGTTTTAGACTAACGCATGACAAAGTATTTCTTTTTCAGCGGACATCTGGCATTTGCATAAGATAAGATGAAATAAAATAGAGATTACTCACCATTCGCTAAACAAACAATAAAATAAAACCTGCGAAATATGTATATATATCATCGATTTAGTTGCCAGGATAGAGCATTAAACATAAATTAGAATTCGGGAAGTACAACTATGTAGTTGACTCGTATTACGTAACGTGCAAATTGTATTTTTTTTTTTCTTATTCTCTTGGCTTGTTTTTTATAGGCTGGGGTATGGGTACATGCCCTTCTTGGCGTTAATAAAGATTATCCCGTTCGCATTCTTATGACGTCGTTATTGTAAGGAAGATCATATGAGAGGAAGATACGTAAAAAAGCAGAGATTGGAGGCTCGGTCTTTTCTTGTCCAGGCGAGATCATCCCACTCCCCACCCCTCCTCCTTCTCTCTTCTTCCACTCTCCACTCCTTCTTCGAATTGTTTACCACTTAAGACGCCACTATTTCGTAGCATGTCTCGTTGACTTCTGCCCTCTAGGAGAAGGGAGGGTATTTATTTGCTCGTCTCGAATGCTATTCGTTTCGAATAACGAAATGGTTGCATTATTAAAACGTATTGAGTCTAATGGCTTGCAGAATTTCAAAGGATAAGGCGGAAGAGGCAGCTGTAGCAGAATTCATAAGTAATCTGGCTATGATTGCAGAAAACCAGGCTTCAAGTCTCGTCTGATTTCTGTGCATTTTATCCCTCTCTTTCTCTTCCTCTCCCTCTCTTCTTCCTTCCTCTTTCTTTCTTTTTCCCTTCTCTTTCTCTATCTGCCATTGATATCATAACGATAGCGTCAGTCATACGTAAAATACGATTGTGGTTGAAAAGCCACAACATCACAATCGTATGTTTGTTTAAAGTATTGAATGTGGTTTTTATCTCTTCACATTCCTTTCAGACAGTCTTTTTGCCTATTTATTGTTGATGACGTCATTGCAGTCGTATTACCGATCAGCTCATTTAATGCTTATTTTCACTTGATTTTATGCTTACTTCTTTGGTCTGTTAGGGCGATTTAATCACCTCTCCGATATATTTGTTGCCGATATTTGTTATGTTCATTGTTGATCGATGTGTTTATAAATCTGTTCACGTTCTAACTCACTTTGCTTCCACCGAAAATATGAGAAGACCACCTTTGTGCTATATAAAAATATTTATTATATATTCTATAGTTTGAAAAAAAGTAGGTTTTGTTTGAAAAATGAATTTCATTCATAGTAAATCATTCATAGCTGTTTCTAATTTCGCTAAAATTTCTTCAATTTATAAGCGTTATTTTGCCCTTTTCTGTACGTATGAGCAGTTTCTCTTTGAAACAATTTATTTGCTTTGTTGCTTTAGAATAATCCACATACTGCGCGTAATTAAAGTGATTCTCAAATAGGAAAAGGCTATTATCACTTAATGTTTAGTCATATTTGCTTCAGTTTAATTTCTTTCCGATATATTCCTCTCAGATTTTCCACGTTATATCGATATTATTGCGCAATCTTATAGGTTATTTATATACTCTTGATTCGCTTTTGTTTTATTTCCAACTCTTTCATTGAATCATTTACATTTTTCTTATTTTCCGGTTTTTTTCCCGGAAACTTTAGATATTTTTCAGAGCAGCTCATTTCTACACTTGAAAGCGTGTTTGAAACACGTCCAGTTAGAAATGTAATAACAGTTATCCCAAAACAAGCATTAATCAATCACTGATAAAATATAAAAGCAATGTTTAAAACAGTGAGCATTCTGAATGTATAAAATGCAATAATAAATTCATTAAAATCGAATAGTAAACTGAAGTGATCATTTATGTTATTATTAATTGATATTGGCAGTTACGTATGGAATATAATAACTTTATTATTAATATTCAAGCGATTATTTCAACGATCGTTTATGCGACCAATATTTAAATATCTATTAATGCTTGATATTTCGCTCATTCTCGAGGGGGAAATAAGGCATGATATTTTCTTCTTTCTTAAGAAATATTTTAGTAAATGCTACAAGAAAATTTAAGTAAAATGTGACGTTTTATTCGATATAAAACACGAAAGAAAAATTCGGTGCTAAATTAACTAGAAAGGTATACGATTCTTCCGACCTGTAATACAACGTATTTTTACCAGTCTACCTATAATCTTTCCGCTAACGGTTGCTATGGAAACTACAACGCACGCGCTGTATCATCAAATAAAAGATGAACGGATGTAATGTAGAATGAAGAATTAACGTGTGATATGACAACCGATTTCATCAACTATGTATATTTGTTAAAGTAATTATCAGTGTTGTTTTCAATAATACGTGGGGTCATTTCACTGTCGAGGTTTGGAGTGTTCAACATCGAATCGTTTAAGTGCAGCTTTTCTACTGGAATCGAATTGTCCTTTCTTGATTGCTTTAGAATTCCACAAGTTACAGGGACTAACCAGAAGTGTTGAAAGGTGAATCGTTTTTGCTGTCTTTGTTCACTTCAATTTTTGATTTTATTTCAGTGAAGTTTTTCGCTTCACTACCATTAGTTCACAGTTGTCGATATTCCTCCAAAGACCGTTTATGTGGGCACTATGTTGTTTCTTCTAATTTCGGCCTTGCAAATATATATATGTATATATATATATGCATATATATATAATATATATATATATATATATATATATATATAAATGTCGTTTAAGTACTAGGCGGTTTCCTTTTTATTTCTTCATGCTTGTTCATTCCACATACCGAATGTTGTTTCTCTCCGGTGCGTTTGACGTGATGTCTTTAATTGCGAGGAGAGAATATCACTGAGCTTGAATGTAAAATTTTGAGTTTTATTACCTGACAATGATTGATGCAAAAACTACAAACTGTGTTTTATTTTCATATTAATTTAGTTATTTTTATGCGAAAGTATTTTTGCAAGCATTCGTTGATCATCACCTAATCGAAAGAAAACTATATGAGAGGTTTACAAAAGAACGAGAGATGCATAACTCATTTTATGATTCAAACTTGTAGAAATAACGGCGCCTGTTGGATTCCTACAAGATGTTTTCGATATTTCATCTGTTTCGCATATTCTATTTCCTTGGCTCATCTTCTTTTTCTATTTCGTTAATGATAAGTAAATTTTTAGGTTTACGTTCTTCCGTCATTATGATAGTAGTAATTGGTTTTCACAGTAGTTATTTGGAATTCATAGCTCATATTCTTTCTCTGTTTTATAGTATTAATTAAATATTTTGGCCTATTATCTCTTTCACAATGATAATTGAGAATAAAAAGGAATCGAAGAAATATGCAAAAGTACTTAGGAGTGAGTATTTTGTTGAACAATGGTTGCTTTCAAGGGAACTTCAAAAAGAGGTAAACGATTTTAATGTAGTTTAAATGAAAGTGATGTTCTCTGCAGTACCATTACTTCAATTTCTTCACTTGTCTATTTCTATTCACAACTGTCCTTCATTCATCTTTCTCGCAAACATCGATATCGCGTGGGATCGAACGTTTCGATGAGCTTTTCTCAATTATAGCCGATAGAAAAACAATATGAAGCTTTCTCGTTTGAAGAAAATCTGATCGCCTACACTGCTATTAAAATCAATGTCGATATAAGCTTGCTTAATTCTTGCTTTCAATTCTATGGGTTTTTCTTAATTTATTTTCTCACATGCAAATATAATCTCATCTTAGCAGAATCGATGAAAGTGATAAATTTTGGTCATTTTTCCTGTCGGGATTTTTTCTTTTTATAGAAGAAAATAATATCCGAAGCTTGCTTTTTTTTCGGCGAATTTTTTCTTCCCATATGAGAAATAAGATTTAGCAACTAGGCAGATGTGATTAAACAAATAGCTAAACTGGGAGAGATAATTTAATCAACAGAGAATTTTTTGTTATATGAAATAGAAAAAAGTTCGTTTTTTTAAAATTGAAATTACAGCTGAATTTATATGCGAATAAAAAAAGTGGCAAAGAACTAGTTATAGTGATGATTACACGATAGACAGAGACAAGGGCATTGAGCGAGTATCTTTGAGGAGGTATGCAAACGGGAGAATAAATGAGAACAGTGATGCTTCGGCCATTAGTCATTGACATGAATATGTCGACAGCCATGGGCAAACATCCGACTCAATCGAAATTCATTTCATGTTGAAGGAGGAAAGACAAGAACTGAAATGAACGACAGTTTATTTAGAACAGGATGTGAATAGTGGGGAGGAGCGAGTCTTTAAGGTAGAAAGATAGAATCTTTAAGGTAGATTTAGAATTATGCAAAGTTAAATGGATAGGGAATTTAATGAAATATCCTCCCTAGCAAATAAAATTTGATGCTTTTCATAGAAGAAAAATTTTGCTGATGGGAAGAGAATTTGTTCCTTCAAAAAATTAAATTGTTTTTGAGAAAATAAAAACATTTTCTGAAAAGGGTGAGATTTTTAGCGGAAATTGTTTCCAATAAGAGGTAAATTATTCTCTCAAACGAGAAAAAATCCTTTCCGACAGAGGGAAAACTTGCTTGAAAAAAAGAAATTTCTTTTTTCCTATCTTCTTTTAATCTGTTTTCTATATTGTGTTCTTTCTTTACCGGTGGAGATTTAGGGGCGTGAGTGTTCGTTGCGTGGAATGAAAGCCGCGCTGCTTGCGTATAGTGTGGGCATGTAGCACACTATCGATCTGTTGTTGATTTGTCATTGATGCGCTGTGGGCGGCACACGTCTCGCCATTTGTCGAATCTTACCAATATCATATCAGTTTATACATCTTTACTTTTGCCTATACCCCCCGTACCCATATCCCGTTGCTCCCATTTCCCTAATTCCATATCCTCCTACCATTTGTCTGTCACCATTCTCCGTCCTACTTCGTTATCCTATGCATAAAAGAAGTGAAGCGGCGTCTAATTCATACATAAAACGTTGATGTTCTTTAGCCATTGTCAGCTCCATGCCTTATTTTACTTCTTTGTGAAGTTGGTTTTGATCAGCTTTATGCTAGGAAATGTCGAGACCCTTTAACTTTTCTTTTTCTAAAAATTGTTGTTGCATATTGATTCATGTCTCTATGACTGAACAGACTATGACATTGTCATTATTAATCGCCATAATATATTTTATCACTATCCTCAAAAATTTCTCTAAATTCCTTTTTTATTCGCAAAAATAATAATTCGATTGTTCTTTTTTCGAGAAGTATTGAATAAATTGAAAGCTTTGTTTATATTATTGTAATACTTCACCTAATCTTCACACTCGATAAACTTTTATTCCTCGATTTTTTTTTTTTAAACTTTTGATTTGTTTAGACGAATCAATATTTTATTATGTGAAATGGTTTCTCATCTCACTAGATAAATTGTAGTGGAAAGTATTTTATCGTTCATACAATATGCGGCCGTTTCTAGCGTGTGAAGAATCTCACCGAAGTAACTAGCGAAATCCGTTTATTATAAGCAACAACAACCAAGGGATTATAAGAAAGCGCACAATGTTTAGCAAGCAAGATAGCAGCCTATTTATGTCTTCGGCTAACAGGTGCTAAGGCAGATCATAATCCAGATGGGTTAAGTATACATGTATATATATATATATATATATATATATAAGAGATTAGCTATTGAAAGGTTTCATGTACAGTAAAATTGTGTATTATCGAGAGTGTTATGCAAATGATGAATAAATTTTCTCTAAGCATACTGGCTTCCTCATCGACATTTCGAATTATTGTTAGTCGATATATGTCATTTCCAATTTACCGTTTTTTTTCGTTTGTAGTAAAATAGTAATCCCGTCCTTTTTTAAACTGAAAAGCATTGTGGCAGTTAGAAATGAGGAAATAAGTTTTACTATATTGCATAAAATATTTTCTTCTTGTAATTCTCACTCATTTTAAGGTTTTCTTTCGTTAGTGAAAAGCAAACTTTTTTATATATGCAAATATGGCATTTAAAAATGAAAAAAAAAACACAAGTTTAAATAGGAAAGCGTGCAATTTCTTTTTTTTTAAAATTTTTGAAATTGAGGAAAAGAGAAGTGAGTGAGAAAAGTAATTCTCGATGATCGAATATATCGCTCTTAATGTGTATTTTTGTGTGATAGTTTGCCGTGTTTTAACGATAACTATTGTTTCTTGAACTTTTCATAGAGGAGTAACTCTCTTACTTTATATAACATCGGGATGAGCGCTTCGTAGAATGCCATATATAAGGTCTGAAAAGCCTCGCAATTCGGCAAAACTATTGTTGTGATTTTTTACGTATGCAACTTTGCATATGAATTGCTCACTAAGTATGGATCGCGTAGTAATTGAACGATTAAAATGCAGGCAATTGTAAATGGGCTATTGTGACACAGCATATAAGTGGAATTTTTTCACTTAGTATTTTAATCTTTTGCTGAGAGTTTTTAAGCCATCATGGTATCATGATTCTACAGAGATCTGCCTTAAAACTTTCCAAAATGCAGCAATATCATTTTTGAGAGTTTTTTTTTTTTTTTTTTTTTTTTTTTGCTTGACAGGTTTACCTGTAGGTGCATTATATCGCAATCATTCGTTTATGTCGCAATTTCCTACCTGACAGTCGTTTATCTTCGGTTGGCAGCTATTCACTTAAAGATGCATTATTATGCATAAATTAATAGTCGTGCTCATCGCTTTGATGAGCGGAAATTACTTAGGCTGATGCTATGTGGTAATAAAACTAATTTGCTCACTTCGATATTCACCACATACCTGTTGTAGCTTTCTGCAAATTTCTTCAGCATTCGCTGATATGGTTTATCCATTCTATATGCTTTATGCTTGTTAGTATTCTCACCTTGCAAAATAATAGTCAACTAGATTTACTCATATGAATTATCGTTCATTTTGAATGTAACTTTTTTAAGATGATTTTCTTTATTTTGCTCCACTTTATCGCACAATTTTTTTTATTTTTTCATTTTTTTTATTTTTTGTCTTCAAAATACCTTAATCGTAACAATGAGTGTGCATAATTATATTGCTGTGAAATATGATGCATGCAATCCTTTGAAATCGGTGTATATGTGGCCGATAAAAGAATTTGCTTCACATTCAGTGCAATTTTTTTTTGCGAAGATAGACGATCACTATACAGCTAAGAAGGAATAATCAAAGCGCCGAATTGCATGAATATTTCAAAAGCATTTACTACCAATAACGATCCGAAATTAACTCAACCATTAAATCTCCGACAAGCATTATCGCGCCAAAAATTTTTCCATCAAAAGGTCAATCAACGCAGTTTGAGCAAACTAAGTGATGGACTTTGGAGGGGGGAAGGGGAGGGGGAAGGGAGGGGAGAAGGAGGGGTAGGGGAAAGAATAGTTGAGATGGTGAGAAATTGTAGAGAACTTGTTATAGCGGGTGAATAAATGAATAAATGTGATCTTCACTCATTGTGAACATAATTTTCTTATTATCACACGTATGTTGACAAGTTGCAAATTGTGCCTTATGCAGGTGTTATTGCTTCCTAATTAAGCTTTTATATTCCATAAAATTATGTATGTCTTGTTCTATTTTTCACTTAATTTGGTATTTACATTGCAAGTTTTTACGTGCAAATTGCAAGCTATTGCAAATTAATGGTGCAAGTTATTTATGATTGCAGACATGAGCGCGATTTTCCGTCATCTAATTGGAACGCTGTCGTTGTCAATCTGAAATCCTTGCAGATAAATTTTAAAAAAGAGAAAAAAAGAAGATGCTCAAATTTTCACTTCCAATTTCTATCATATCTGCTATCTACAATTTGCTGACGTTAGTGAAGAATAAATCGATAGCTACTCAACAGAGATTCTTCAAAGGTTTATGTTCGAATCAGTGTCTTTATGCTAATTTTTAGCTATATATATGTATATATATTTATATTGTACGTATATATACATATATGTTGTATATATATATATAATATATATATACATCACTCCCATTTGTTGGCGAAAAGTGCTATTTTATTGCTTCCGTTTATGTTGCTATTTCTCGTCCCTTACTTGAATACTCCGGTTAATATTTTCATCCAATTGCTGAAGTGAATAAGAGTTTCATTTTTTTTAGATATCGTGCTCGTAATCAGTGTTATCACCGCCTCTGTGTTCCTTACATTGCTTCTCACCAGTATTCTTTTATCTTATGCACTGTTCCTTTCCAACATTTCCTTGTTCCTTGCTGTGCTTCTTGTCGATATACTCTTATTCTTTGCAAGCGCTCACTATTATTAATCAGTATTCCTTTGTTCTTCGTTGTTGCAGCGAATGATCCTAGGAAAGTCGAAGAATGCATAAATGCTATCGCATACTCTTTACTCTAGTATTGAGTGCAGTTATGAGGCAGGCATTTTAATTTAAAAGCTATTTATCCATATCTCGTAGTGCATCATCAATAGGCGAGTGTGAATACTCAATGATAATTGCCGCTTCGTTTATTTTTTTTCTTTTCACTTGATTTAATAGTGAAATTTATATATACAATTGCGTCAAAAGTTTTGTTCCATTTGCGCAACGTTCGAATAAAAAAGAAATCACTAAACTTATTATCCTTTTACACGATTTTCCGATTGTTTCTTTTTTCTTTTTGTTTAGGAAGTTCCGATTTTTAGAACAACGTTGTCAAATTTATTTTTATTGTAAAATTATTCTATAATTGTTATAATAAGTTCAACGAAACTCCACCGTATAAGTGATGAATTGAATGGTGTATTTCAATAAATTTAGGTCATTTTATTAAGGCTTAGTGAACGTTTTGTCACCAGATATACTGTTAACTACTGGCTGGTAATTGATAATGCTATCTTCTTTCAAGGAGCAAATCCAAAGTTACTTTGTGAAATTAGTTGAATTAATTGAGCGTTCCACGGGTTGATATCGCCACATACAGCGTGGTTTAAACCTTGTGTTGAAGTGAATTTACTAATAAATACAAAACGGCTTCGAGAAATGGCGAAAATTCGTTGAAACATACGCCGTCATTTCAGCATTTCAGCGAGGCATCCGGTAGCCTATCATGATTATATGAACATTCGTTTCAAGATTTCTTTTTGTTGATGAGGTGCATCGGAAAGAAATCTTTTAGTCTACGATTCTGTAAACTTAAATACAGCAAGAGGCTGCCATCTGAAGCAATCTTCCACGTATGCTCGCTTTATAACGATAATTACTGGATCGAATTTGCTCTTTGAGCATTTATCCTTGTTTATCCCCGCGGCTATTGAGAATATCCTCGTTTCATATATGAGTGGTATCGTTGCTTTAAATATCATGCATTTAATGATCGGCAATGACCTAAACTCGTTAGAGATATGTAATAGTGTAAAGAAAATGAACATTGAGGATTCATATGTGAAACTCTCATTTAATAAGCATATCTGCCTTAAGGCTGTTTCTACTCTTAGTCACTCTCATTTATAGCCACTCCTCAACTCTTATATACTTGGGTTTTCTTTTTGAATTTAATTCTTTATCTGGCCACGAATATTTCGAATTTTGCTCTTTTATTCTTCGTAATGAGTTTTATTTATGGATAATTTCTTGGGATAGTGTGTACTAAACTTGCAGATTGTTAATTAAAATTTTGCCGTTCTGCGTTATTGTTTTATCTTTTTACCTATTTCTAATTTTATCTAATTGTTTTTCCTTCAGGGTAATGATAAATGTCCTTGCAGGTTTGAATTTAAAAAGTTACGTACAATTATATTAGTAATGCCTGTTATTATACTTATGACTTCAAACATTGAAACAACACTCGTAATTGAAATGTGGAATCATTTCGAAGTGTTTATTTATTTATTTGTTTATTCATTTTTATTCGTTTGTATCGGCGTTGAATAAATAGTTTTATGAATGCTTCAGTTTATTTCGTAAATTTAACAACAAAAAACATTAGCTTGTTGAGGATAGAAATAGTCCCTACACTAGCCAACGCCGTGCTTATGAAAGTGGTTGAGCATTCTTGCCCTTTGTTGGGAATCGAGTTTCCCTAATCTTACGTTCTATGGTTGACTCGTTCAGATGCGATCTATGCAAAATCTGCTCAGACGAATTGCCAGTATATCCCCGAGGGTGAGAATGGGAGGAGGGGGGTAATGTTGTGTAGCTATTGCTGATTCCGTAAATCGTTCGTTTATATGTTTGTGTATGTGTATATCTCCGTCCGTCCATTTGTAGTTCAGTTATGCACATGTGTTTTATGCAAATAAGTCTATTTTTATTTTTCATCTAAAACTTTATCATTCGAAAGGACTCCACTCAATTATTGCCGATTCTCAACCAACCTTGTCGTTTTATTAGTGGAAAACCAGAAGTCAGGAATTTTTTTATTTATTTATGCAAAACTCTGAGGAGAAAAAGCTTGCTGATTGGCATCATGTTTAGATAATAGTGTTATCCATAGATTGGGATTTGTGAACATTGCATATACGCATTGTAATTGATTATCGTTTTATCAGTGTTTAGTTGTTTTGTTTTTTTTTCGTATAGCTTTTTATTATAGAAAAACGATGCTTTTTTTTTCCGTTTTATTGTCATTCAATAAATGCTGCTACCTTTATCCGATATATTCATAGATTAAAATATATCCGTATCTGATAGCAAACATTAACTAGATGCCGCAATATAAAGGTAGTTTTATATGAATCTGTCGCTATACAAATGGTTTCAAATATTACTCGAACTTTTTCTCGTGAATATCTAAGTACTTTCGATTTTAGAATTTCCTCGAATGAGTCGATTCATAAATAATTTTTATTCATTTCAATGTCTCGAACTACTCTTTCATATATTGCATATTTTAGCGATTTATTGCAATCGTCTAGAAATACGCTTGTCTGTGTATTGCAACCGTCTTGTACATCTAGCCATTAGTAGTGTTGTGCTTACGTGACTATGTCAAAATACTTCTGTAGAAATGCTGCAATTTTTATTATATTTTCTGCCGTATTCTGATGTAAATATAGCTTTTATATGGTGCTGCTTTACTTACGACACTTCAAAAGTGCATAGATATTGAACGATGCCGTCAATTCAACGATTGCGTTTAATTGACTCATAATTGAATATCATTCAGAGGTTGTCGGCGAATCGAGAGGGGTTCTCGAGATCGCATACAGTGGCGTTGCATATCCCGTATTTAATTGACGCACGATCTGCGATGAGATGTGTCTATGCTAAGTTCGTATACTAAATTATGGTCGTTGTGCCTCCAACAAATAGCACAATGAATAGTACTTCAACGAATTTCAGCGACAACTATGAGGTTAAAGAGGAGCTTGGAAAGTATGTTTTTTTCTTCTATTATTTTTCTCACATTTTTTTTCCAAAGCAAAAATGCATCATGTA
Organism: Baylisascaris schroederi; assembly: GCA_006503575.1. Classification (NCBI taxonomy): domain Eukaryota; kingdom Metazoa; phylum Nematoda; class Chromadorea; order Rhabditida; family Ascarididae; genus Baylisascaris; species Baylisascaris schroederi. The sequence continues at coordinate 299,169 of QEWY01000073.1, read as the reverse complement.
GTAAAAAATGTTCTACGCGTATATACTAAATATATATTTCACGTCTAAAATATTTTATGCTCATTTTTGCGAACATACAAACGTGCCATACTCTTAGGTAAATTCCCACTTCCTTTTGTGAATTTGCTATTCGTTTGTGAGCAGTGAAATATTTCAGCCCTATTTTACTATTCATATTCCCTCTCTTAGTTGTTATGCGTGACTGTATGATTCGTCCACTTCCTTCCATATCCATTCGTGTGTTTGGATGGTAGTTTCAGCTCATATCGCCCAAAAGTTGAGTCATTGGGAATTATTTTATATATGAAAGCATCAATGCGCATTTTCAATGTCAAAGTAAGCAAGTAGTAAAGTATATTTAAAGATAACCTTATGTGAAGCATATCACTCTTTAGATGATGGTGTGAAAGGTAAGGCGTTTCGATCTTATGCATCCTCTTTGGTCATCAATAAGTAAAGTTGAAGTGTAACATCGAAATGCCTCGCCTCACCGTACTTCATCTCATCTGCACATCAACGATGCCCATAAAAGTTACATCTCAATCAGAAAGTAGACCACTAGCCAGATTTTGCTTCAAATCAAACATTTCTTTTTGCTATATGAGTCGAAGCAGTTTATCATGTCTTTGCATAGCTAAAAACTTAAAGATTTCGATTTTTTTTTCCAGTTTTTCACTAGTCGATAGTAAATGAAGATGCACGCAAATATATCGATTGTTTTCCACCAATATGATCATCGATCTAGTTTGTAGATTCTTTCAAATATTCATCTCTGCTACCTGTCTTGATTTTCGGAGGAAAACTAGCATAGCTAAGAAGAAAAAATCCTCCTGAATTCAATAATGTCTAATGTTACAGCTTTGTGAGCTATAATAGATAGTGATTTCTTCCGATGCGAAACTCGCAATCGAGATTCCTATAAGCCATTTGCTGAGGAAAAGTCGATAATTTCTATGAAGCAAAAGAGGCGAACGAAAGTTGATAAAATGTTTTGAGAGAATTATTGCTCTAAATGAATTGCTCGATATGAAATCAAGCGTGAAATTCTCTTTGTATGAAATTATTTGCAATCTGAATTGACATTTTCGGAGATTAACGCATTCTTTGTTTGTGCACCTTTTTAGTAAATAGAGGAGAAAAAATCATTAAGCAAGAAGTTAGGAATTAGGATTTTACAGTCATTTTGTTGTCCCTTTTATTTTTTATTTTTTATTTTTTAGAGAAGTTCAAATCTTCGATTTGAATTGAATCGAGTTAATATAGGAGACTTAAGTCTATGAGTTATAAAGTGATGCACTCTCATCAAAATTAATGTCTATGTGAGCGTAATTCTAATTTTCTTTCTCGTTTCATTTCGACGGTACTGACATCTTCGTGGTATTATTAGTTAGTTGAGAAGCACTTCGGGTGCACACTCAAGGATGGGAAAGTATTGACATAAAGAAGGGTGGTTGGGCCGTGAAGATAAGCGTAGATACAGGGTATCGTTATGCAAATACTTGATTATTTTGATATCATAAGTTACCTGCTGAAGTTATCATTCCATTGAACAGTGGCATGCAAATAGTAGACTAATATGTTTTCAAGGCTTTACTCAATAGAATGGTTAGTTATCCCTGAACATTTCTTCTTTTTTTTGAACTCACAAGCGAGCGACTCACATCTATCTGAATTGCAAATGAATGTATATATCCTTATATGGCTTAAAATTTTATGGTTTAATTAATCACACAGTGAGTAGACTTTTCGCATCCAAAAAAAACATTTTAAAACGATGTGTTATTTTCTCGTAGAATTTGACTTAACCTTATTTATAAGGAACAATTGTTTTGTTTATAGATTTTCAAAAATTGGAACGAGAAGCTCGCATTTGCCGAAAGCTTCAACATCCGAATATTGGTAAGTCGAATAATTTTTTGTTTATTAGAAATGATTCTCTTGGGGGAATTTGTTGACATGCAATTTGCAAAAGAAAAAAAAATTACCTTGTTAAATCTAATCAGAACGCTTGAAAAAAGAATTAATGAATAAATGAATAATTTTTAAAAATGATCGTTAGAATATAGATGATTTTTGATGTTTGCACTTTAAAAAAAAATAATTTAGGTGCATCAATTTGCATTATTGTGTTGAATGCGTAATCAATGATTTCATACAAACGCCTTTATTACGAGTAAAAGAAATTAAAGTGCAAATAGAATTGCTTAACGTTATGCATGTTCATCTATTTCTTTAATAGTACGGTAATGTAATATTTCGAAAATTTATACTCTTTGAGACGAAAAAAAGAAAGTGTTTCTTAGCGACAGAAATATACACAATCATACGCTCGTTCCCCTCCCCGTTTATCCCATCCTTTTCTCGGATTCACCCTTCTCATATAAGACAATAGGAAGTCTTTCCATTGACTTTCTTGCTCTCTTGAGATTGCTTGTGAAAAGCCTCAAAGTGGTGAAATAATTCGAGTAAATTCCTCCCTCTTCCCGGTGGTATACTCTCGGATCGGCATTTTCAGTATGCTCGGAACACCGATGTATTTTTGTTTCGCAGAAATTTAACAAAAGAACTGACTTTTTTCATTTTATATAATTGTCGGCGTTTATGATTTTACGAGCAAACTCGAATTATTTTCTATGTTTCAATAATTTCAAATGGGATTTTTTTGATTTATATCGTTGTGTTGTCATGAAGGTACTCCAAGCTTTCTCAAGTTTTTTTTTTCTTAGACAATGCAACAAGAGAATTTTTTTCACTCCGCATTCTTTCTAAGTTCACTTTTAGTTGATCTGATTTTCATTTATATTGTTCATACTTTAAGCTAAAACGAGGTGAATTGAGGTTTGAAGAATTCGACAGTTTTTGAGAATATACTAAATGCGTTTACTCAACGAGTCTTACTCAACTTGCATCACTCTCTCTTCTTCACAAATGACTTTTAGTTGTAGTAAACTATTATCGGTTCATTATCATCCCTGCTTTTATAGAGCATTTTTTATATTAGGACTGGTATATGTCTCGATGATCTCATAGACTTAGCAGATGAATAGCTGACTTCAAGCTGATTATTTCGTTCATTTGTTTCCAAGGACTTATGTTATATGTTATCGATAGAGAAGTGCAAGAGAAAATTTTATTGTTTCAGTACGGCTTCATGACAGTATTCAAGAGGAAGCGTTCCATTACCTCGTTTTCGACTTGTAAGTGTATTTGTCATTTTACGATACTTCTTAAAAGAGATTTGTCTGTAGGCTTTTCTTACTCCTCAGAAAGAGAATTTACAGAGCCAGAATTACTCCTTCCTCACGAAAGCGGCGAATAATTTTTTGGCACATATGGTCCCCTCCTCATGCTAGCAATTAGGTTTTGAAAGCACCTTCCCCTCTCACAGGAGACAAACGCCCAGGCAACCAAGTAAACCGAAGTCAACCGGTCTGTCAGAAGGTTCGGCAGAGAATATAGAGGAATACGATTTTTTGTGCTTTTTTCAGAGATCATTTAAGTTTGAATAAAGTGCACACAGATGGTTGCATAGATATTCTGAAGACATATTAGTTGATCTTGAGCTGTTGTTGTGTATTTATTGGCTAGGTCTCCTCTCCCTCCCCCTCCCCCCCCCCCTTCCCTGCAAAAAAAAAAGAAATTCATTGCGGTTAGATTGTTGGTGAAAAACTAAAATTGCAAAGATGCTTGCATTACGTAATTTTTAAATGCAAAGAATTGTAGAACATTAAATCTCTTACATATTGCAAAAAAAAAAATCTGCGGCGCCAAAAAATATCCTTCCTTGACGCATTTCTTAAACAATTAGCACCTTAGAATTTGATACCTATGAGATGTAGTGACCAATTCATATACGGTTTTATCAATAGCTTCTTGATCAGTTTATTTCTAAAATCGGATATATAATCGCCTGAATGCGACATAATTAGGCTAGAAATAGTCATGCTGCTGCTAGGTGCTGATGCCTTTTATGATTGCTGTCGTTTATAGAGTGACTGGTGGTGAACTCTTTGAAGATATCGTCGCGAGAGAATTTTATAGCGAAGCGGATGCGAGGTATTATTATAAAAAACATTTCGAGAGTTCATCTTTGAAAAAAAAAGAACAACATTTTCACATAATTCATTGCAATTGTAATAATCAAAAAACGAAAATTCCTTAAATTTTCTTGAGTTGTTTACGTTAATTTGTCAACATTGATAATCGTTAATAACGGAATCAAACGTAACAAAAAAATGCTAGTCAATGAAATTCTTATACTTAAATTTATTCCATTAAGTCATCGGAATCCATTAAATTCCGTTAATAATTAAAATTTACATAAATTTATTTAGATATATTTATGTCTGAGTTAGAGATTGATCGCAGAAAGTGCTATTTTCTTCAGAACATACGCTGCGAATTGATTTCTTCTTTTATTGATTTTGAGAATGCTTTATATGTTCAACTTGAATAATAGTTTTTAAATTGAGAAATGTTCACCAATTTACTTAGGAGTTTAAAAATTGATGACGCTTATTTCAATGTGTTTAGATAATTGAAGGCTGGTTATATGAGATTCTTTAAATGTCATCTAGATCCGCTATACTAAACAAAAATCGTTGAAATAGGAACGTGAGAAATGTGGAATCAACTCCTCTTTATACAGTATAATCAAAAATATTAAATGGTAGGCAATTATGGAGAGTTACTTTACAGTAATTGCATTCAACAAGTTCTCGATGGGGTTTATTTCTGTCACAGAAACGATGTGCTTCATCGCGATTTGAAGGTGAATTTTAATGAATAGAAACGATAGCATGTAATCGATTTTCAATAATACTTGTACGTCCTATATAACGCTCATATCACATAACTAATAAACGTCAAAATTAACGAAATATTGCTTGAGGTGATTAACGAAGGCTAACTTCATTTCAGCCATTGTATTCAGCAAATACTCGAGTCTATAGCATATTGCCACATGAACAGCGTGGTGCACAGAGATCTGAAGGTATATTCATACCTCCTCTTTTTAGTACTTCTAATATAACTCCACTGCCTATAGATTTTATTTTGACTAAGCTCACATACAACGTTGAAACAATGAATTGTGGAAAATCATGGGAATAGAATGAAATTAAATAGCGATGAAATCACATCAAACTTTCTTCTCGTGGTACTGACTAGAACAATCTTCATTTCCAAAAAAAATTCTCCAAGTTTGTTCTAAGATGGAGAGGGCTTTTTTTTTCGGGACCGAATTTGACATGCTGTTCACTTTGATGATTCGAATGCATGCATAGGTGTCCAGTGTCGTTTGTTGTCTAACACAATTTGTAGCATCGTTAACGCAAATATATTCAGCAGCTCAATGCAGAATTCGAATCGCCGTCAGCTGCATTATGCATCCAATTTGTTCAATACAGTGCCTCATTTCAGCGTTGCATACGTTTTGAATTAAGCTAGAAGGAGATCAACGCATAATTGATAGGCAAGAAGTATGCACTGTTTCAGAGATCACGCTTGACTGAAATGGAATTTATTAGGGAGGCAAACCAACTGGAAGTTGATTTATTTGATCAGTGACTAGGGCATATCTCGCGATGTAAAATACTATCGTTGTGAGGGAGAATATGAAAAGTGTTGTTCCTAAAAAGTTCAACATGTTGGCTATTTTCGAAGACGATTTTTCTTGCAGCCAGAAAATCTGCTTTTGGCGAGTAAAGCGAAAGGTGCTGCTGTAAAACTTGCCGATTTTGGGCTTGCAATAGAGGTACAAGGTGACACAGAGGCATGGTTCGGCTTCGCTGGAACGCCAGGTTACCTCTCGCCGGAAGTTCTCAAGAAGGATCCATACGGAAAACCAGTTGATATCTGGGCTTGTGGTGAGTGTTGATGAGAATCAATTCTTGCAACTCGCTAGAAAAAAAAAATCCTTATTTTCAACATGCTCTCCATATCATTTCTTCGTCTCTAAGCAGCTGATGAATACTGAGACGTCTTTTTTCCTGTTGGAACGCGTCGTTTCTTCATTTTTTTTTCCCTAAAACATCGCAGATGCTAATTGCCACAAAAATGTTCGAACGGTTAAAGAACGTTTTGCTGGGAAACTTTCACATTATTCTCAACAAAAGGGGAAAAATACTCTTCCTAACTATCGTTGAGTATTTATATAAATAATGCATTTATCAACAGTATTTTCGTTATCACTTCAAATGAATCGATCAAATTATATTATTATTTATATGTTGTTACGCTTCATTGTTAGACCTAGTGACCCTGATAGTTATTTCAAATTGTCGTAAAGGTCAATCGGGTTACTATACTTTAAAATATTAAAGTGAAGGGGAAGGGCACCATGACGAGTAGAGCCAAAGTGTCAAAAATTTGCATTTGTGAGGATATTCCAAGATCTCGTTGTTAACTTTTTATCTTATCATCCATTAAAAATTTTGGAACTATTAGTGAAGAAACTATCACTAAAGAACCATTAATTCCTCTAAATATTCTTGGTAGTAGTTTTTTTTTCACGTCTTATAGGGTTGTAAACGAGAATTTCGATAAATTATATATATATATACATATATGTATATATATATATGTATATACATGTTCAGTTTTAACACAGTATTAATTGTCAGATGAAGGCATTGTTAATGAGATCTTGAATGATGGATGTTCAATTTGCAAAAGCATCTTTTAAATTGCATAACATATATCGAGACCCTCTATAGACGATAGTCAGGCAATATGGAATATGTCGGTGATGTGCAAAAATTTCGCTGGGACAGTCGTTTCTCATGAGTGACAGTAAACATACCATCAAATCAACTGCAAGTAATCTCGAGTTGTTGCTTGAGGATATCCTAGATTAGAGGGAGTAGTTCCTAAAATGGTACACCGTTTTATTGGTGTATCATCTAAGTAGAATGGTCTATGACCGCATTCGAATCCTGTATCATCTGTAGCTAATACGCCTGATGTTATCAAAAAAACACCTTGCTACTCATAATTAATCATTCAAGATCGGAACGTTTATCGCTATAACGTTCACTGCATCAGCTAAAGAATCAATTATCGTACAGAAGGTGAAAATAATGCAATAATAGGCGAAAAATTTATTGAAGATAGCCGAATTTTGCAATTGTTAGCTGGGTGCTTCGTCATCAAGCCAATTACAGCCTTCACTCTTTGCGAACAAACCATTCCGAAAACGATTGTCCAGTTTCATTCTTCAAATGTGCAGCCTACGTAGAGCCAGAAATGTTCAAACGTTGATGGTGAACCAATAGCATTTTGCTCCAAACTCTATAATAAATCGTTTAACACATTTTTTTTTCGTTGTTTGCATCATTGTGTCATGCCTATTGCAATGTAGGAAGCGTTTATGCATCTCGTCACTTGCAGCATCTAATTATTTCAGTTGCAGATGCTGATGTCTATTCTAAGAAATTTCTGAGGTGAAATCTGTTTTCTGTCATGGCCACAGTATACTGAAGAATATCTAATTCTTAAAGATGCATTCCAAAGGATGCAAATGTTGAAAAACATTTTTAAATTTGCAGATGCAAAAAAGGCATTGCTAAATGAAGCTCTCAGCAATTCGAAAACTCAATAAAATGCTTTCATGGTTTTAACGAAATGATTTCCGGTGAAGTGTCAGTGCAAATATACTTAATCTGTGGGAGTAAGCACTCATTGAGGCATACATAAAGTTGCAGGTGTGATTCTGTACATTTTACTGGTTGGCTATCCTCCTTTCTGGGATGAAGATCAACATCGATTATATGCACAAATCAAAGCGGGTGCATACGATGTGAGCGCTTCTTTAAACATTTATTTTCTGTTCATTATTGTTGCATATTCCATCAACTTTTGGCCATATGTTTAGCTAATTTACTCTCATTTATTGTTATTAACTCAAATTTTAGAATATGCAGATTTGTTGTTTGAAGCGTATATTCCCAGCTAAACATCGGTTTAGATGGTAATTGTTTTGCAGTACTTCTGTAGTTGTGGCAGTTGTATTTACTAGATTTGCATATTTAACTTATTTGTTAATTAAATCTTTTGCTGCATCGAACTTCATTCAGTATCCAAGTCCGGAATGGGATACGGTAACACCCGAGGCAAAGAATCTTATCGATAGTATGCTAACAGTGAACCCAAAGAAACGAATTACCGCAGAGCAAGCGCTCAAAGTTCCATGGATTTGCGTAAGTTGTTTTATTTGCAACTTTTTTCGAACAATGTATTGAAGCACACAATGCTCATTGATTTTATTCTAGAGACGAATGTTGCGCATATTATTTGAAAGTGAAATTTACAAATCTCTTCATTTTCTCACTTTCAAAATTTTACTTAAGCAATTCTCCCTGCATCGACTATCTGGAAATCTGATCCTGTATTGATTTATCACATTCAATCGATATATTATCAGATTTTTTACTTGGAGTCGATTAGAACGTTGCAACAATCTAAGCTTTTTTACTTTGGTCTAATCCTCTCGAGTTATTGTTCACATACAAATATTCCATTGTTTCGGTACAGATTCTTTTGGCGTTAGCGTTATGGCTACACATATCTTGCTAGAATAGCGAAGTGATATTAAAAATGCTAAACAACAAATCTATAAAACTCATCGGAATTTTTCAGTTAATGTTCTTTTCTCGTCACCTCAACGATTCTATGAGTGATATATGTAATACGGGAGAATACGGGAGAACGTTGAGAAATCTCGAGATTGCAATGCTTAATAAAATGTTTGTAAAAACTGCAGAATCGAGAACGTGTTGCATCGGTGATGCACAGACAGGACACAGTCGACTGCTTGAAGAAATTCAATGCAAGGCGAAAGTTGAAGGTTAGTTTTTTAATGCCATTCGGTGTGCGTTAGTGATCGTGAGTTTGTGGAGTGATTGTCCCCGGGTGCTGTTCCTTGATCGTGCCTCACTATCGGATATGCATTAAGTATATCCTATGAATGTGATGATGTTCACTTGCAATCCGTTCTGTTTTGCATGGGTTTATGTGTTGTTTCTATGCCTCCACGCTTTCTTCCTCCCTTTGCATTTTCTAATTGATCAGTGAACTTATTAGAAGAGGTTTATTTAGTGGAGAAATATTGCAGAATCTATGCATAAATTTCCTTCTCAATGGTGGAGAATCTATCGAATAGCAAGCCGTTGATTATTTTCAAATGTTGCCGAAAATGTTCTTTTGAAGTATAGCTGAATTTTATGATTATTTCTTTATTCACATATGCTTCTTGAGGAGAATCGTTTTTAGATGGTGTCAAATTGACAACCTTAATCCTATTTAAGAATTCTCTCAAAAGTCATTCCTATCGTTTAATAAGAGAGAGTTTATGAAAACAACACATAGAGTTCACTGCATGTCAGTTGGTGATAAAAAATATTGTTTATATTCACGCTGTGTCCGTTTCGATTGCTGCCTGAATATAATCGGCTTAGGTTTTGTGACAATAACTATTCTTTAATATTGAAATAATTGAGTCATCTAGGAGAAGAAAGGCAAACGTTTTTAGTTTCGATTTGGCATAAAGTTAAAAATAGTATCTTGTTTGAAGTGATTTCCCAAAATTCTAGGCGAGCTATATGTGGGATCCATTGAAAGTAGCACCTATAATTCAGCGACTAAATTCGGCCAATGTACTGACCATTGTCACTGTTAAGTGTAATTTTGGCTGATGCGAGATATAAAAGAAGAATGAGGTTGACTGGAAGGAAGTATGTTTAAAAAGTTCATTCAGGTTTATCTTTAAAAGGTTTTTGAGGAGGGGTCTTATCATTGACTGATTAGGATGTTTACGCGGGCATTGAAAGGTAGCACTGATCTTTTTTATGCGTTTCTTGAATCATCCTTCTGTGAACTTTTCTACGACGATAGGTAATAATTGCAGATATGAAAGGCGGTTATTTTAAACTCTTTATGTGCAATCTTAATTCGGAAAAAAATGAAGTGTTCAGGTTGTCGGTGCTAATGGCTAAATTCGGATGATAACTGCTGAGAGAGAGAGGGAGAGAGAAAGAAAGAGAGGTAGCGAATACAAAATCGAATTTCATCTTATTTTGAAAGGCAGCCATCTCGGCAGTAACGGTAGTGAATCGTATGAGTGGAGCATTCCGTGCAATGGAGAGCGCAAGTACGGCTAGCGGTGGCCCATCGGCTAGCTCGTCAGCTCATGCGTTACCAAACGCACAAAGTGCAACGCTAGGCGAGATGCATTCAAATTGCTCGAACGGTTCACAGGAGACGAGCAGCTTAAGCACACCTGTATGGACTTCATCAACCGCAACTACATCCAGTGGATTTTCAAACTGCACCCTCAGCGTACAACCGAATCACGCTATTGAGGTAGTTCAAATATCGATTGATCGATTCGTGCTAGCGAATAGAGGCATGAGATCACTTCGCTTTTCCATCATTTAAAATAACTCGTTCGGAAAACGTGTTACTATAGCCGCTCAATGGAAGTCCTCTTAGTGGCTCTTTTAAACCTCCAGGGGGGGGGGTGTTTAGTCATGCCAAAAATTAAATACGATAGCTGTAAGCGTTGTGGGCTCGATGGTGTCAAACTCATTCGGTAAAAAGTTAAAGTCATCCTCTGATTGCTTTTTAAAAACGTAGGACCCTCATGTTGCAAAAATAAGATAATTCAACAAATTTTTGAAACGACTAGTAACTTCTATTTTATGAAAGATTGATTTGGATAAACCAGTTAATGAACATTATTCACCTAAACTAATGTAAAGAGGTTCTGCAGTCAGCATACCACGCTGAGGCTATTAGCAAAAAAGCATTTGAAAATCTTTCCAATTACAGATAGATGGCTAATTGAAGTTTCCGCAGTTAATATCTATTTGCTGAGAAAGCTATTTATAATGTCGCAGTGATGGTACGCTGACATAAAGATGATAGAATAGCTCGATATTGGCTTTGCTTCTTTTGAAATCAGTCTTGGTGTCTATTGATGGCTGTTAGCAGAACTCGAATTTTATCCGAATTCGGTGTTTTTTGAAGATTTTTCTCATAAATAAGGGCGTAAATAAATGGAGATTGCCGATTAGTTCGTTGAAATTCTTATCAGTTTATTGGTGTGATATTACAAACATTAAAAACTTCGTATTTTATTCTCCGTATAGAATCTTCCAGCAGCAATTTGTCCTCACAGAATTTTTTGTTGGAAAATCGAAATTCTTCTTTTTTCAAAGTCCCACTTATTAATTTCCAGTAAATTTGCATCGAAAAATATTTTTATAAATAGCATCATATACAACATTTACTAGAAATCTTTTAAATATTCCTGAATTCAGATAAAACTCGGGTTTGGTTAGTTGCCCGCATCGATCCTTATCTTGATATCGATTGGCACTTTCCAGACGCTTATGAACGAAATCTATCATTGTGTTGTATAATTTTATTTTTCATTTCCGCATGGTGTGCGCTCTTTTTTATAACTTTTTTTTTTTTGTAAATTCGATGCAGAAACTCATTGCTTTCTTTGAGAAAGCGTAATTTTTATCAGTTGTACTAAATGCACCACACATCAATGAACCCCTTTCACTGATGTTTTTCTTTTCCTTTATGTGTGCCTTTCATGCGGAAATGAGCTTTTTTTTTTCATCTATAATATCGTAGAAATGCTATGCCTATTCTAGGCTAGCTGATAGTGCGGTGAAAATTCATTCCAATATGCTTATTCGATACACTGATTACATATTCTGCATATCTAATCATTTTTCAAAGCATCGAAAATTTCCAGCTTCCTATAGGGATTTATGGAGAAAACTGTTTCTTTCTTCTCTAAAATGAATATAGCACTTCTATGTGGAGAATATCCACATCCAAATGTGGATTTATTTAGCAAGTGTTCATAGAGTTTCCCTCATCGAAAACTGAAATGGCGAACGTTTATTCTTTCATGTAAAATATTTTTATAATATCCGACAGTAAAATTTGCTGCTTTAGATTATGTTTCCTTTCCTTTTAAACAATCAAAATCAATAAGTGAAGCTTTCTATTCGTCATCACGCTAATTAGACAGTTGGAATCGTTGAAATGCGACACTATTTGTTTCTTCAGAATTGTGTTCCTTATTTGTCAATTTTTTGGATTCCTCACTTCCGATCAGTGCATCGAATGGGCTCTCTGATTCAGACACTAGCAAAAACCTTAAAAATAGTAGTGGGTGCAGTATAGTTGTGAAGCAAATACATCACACCTTGCTTACCCTTATGCTCGATGGAATGTGTGGCAGGCATTAACTGTGATTGATTAAGCATGCTTATCTTGGCCACCACCCTCTGTGGGCTGTTTTGAAAAAGTTTGATTATATTTGCTTCTTTTGTGATTCACTCCATATCCCATTGACGAGTTTTGATCTTGGGCTTATCTGAATGCTTCAAAGGAGTGGCTCTAAATTGATCAGCATAAAGATGAGACTAGGGAAAACTTTTCGATTTTGAAAAAGCACTGTAGATTCCTTAATAAACATAAAAATTGCAAAAAACATTATTTTTTTCGCTGAATTAAATTCGCAATGAAAAGACATCGAAAAAAATTCCTTTGAACGCAGCTAATGCGATGTCATGCACTTTTTATTCTTAATTTTTTTTTCTTATTATATTATCATAAATTTCGAGACGAAAATTTTTTCGCTGAATTTTTCACGTTCGATTTCTCCAGTTCGTTCAGTTGTATGCCGATGAAACTTACCCATAAAATCTTCGCAAATCTAACTATCCTTTATCAATAGGTCGCTTTTTTTATATTTTATTTTTGAATTGCACAAATTTGCTTCATACGATCGATATACGTGTAAGCCTAATACCTAACAGGGAAGTGAAAACAATTTTCATTCTCTCCACCATCCAAGAAAGTATACCAATGTTTTTCTTCATTGGTTCTATTAGCTGACATATATCTATTCGGAAGTGATTTTTTATCAATTTTTAATCAATTTTTATAGTTTTCATGATTTTCTCAAAATTCTGCCTTACTAATATGAAATAATCGCATGAAGAACTGCAAGAGATATATCTCTTTCTTCTTTTTTTTCCTATTTACCTTTATAGAAATCGATGTTGGTATTTCGAAACCTTTATAACTATATAATTTAAAGTTAGTTCTCCGTCCGTAACCATTATTATCCAAACAACTAAGGAGAGAGATCGATGATGCATATTAATATAAAATTTGATGTGCTAATAGCATTGGCGAAGTCTTCAAACAATCTTTGGTCATTGGATTAATCACTGAAAAATACTTTAAAGAATAAAGTGAATATAATGAACACTGCTGAACGAATTGGAAAAATTGAAAATATTAAAGCTATAGTGTTCTCATGCCTCTATGAGCAAATGCACGTCAACTTGGTGGCGGCATATCCACAAATATGCACGTTTGGAGAGGCTTCTTCGCGGTGATGGGACAAACTTTTAACATATTCGTTGTTGTGTTGTTTGTGTTGTTCGATATGTTTTATATCTTTGCATTTTCTTATTTCATCGACATTGCAAAAATTTCTCTCGAAAATGGAGCGATATTATCAGTTTCATATTAGAAAATTTATTCAATTGCTAAATGGGATGCCTTATGTGGTAGTGCACATTCGTAGATGAATAAGGAACGCAATACAGGTGTGATCATCTCGATTTGGCTAGATCATTTTCGAAAAGCTGCGAACGTTTCGAGCGATTTTTTCTCCTCAATCTCCAAATTACGTTCGAAATAGAGAATTTTGCTTTCTTGATTTCAATCTCAAAAGAATATTTGCTATTCTACAATCATAACCACTTTTAGAGTAAGTTAAATTTTGCATTATTGAGGATTAAACATCACTGCTTATCGATTACTTTGTAGTTACTCACAACCTTTTTAAGGTTCTACCAACCTTTCTAAGTCTTACCTATTCAAGAAACTTTACGTTTCTGTTTTTCGAATGTTCTAGCCGAGGTTTTTGAAATTATTCCTATAGTGAATGCAGTCGAATTTTGCAACACGAAGAAAGTCAACTTTAAAGAGGCGCTATATGGTCGATGCTAATTGCACTAGTAAATAATATTGGCGTCAAGCTTTAAATGCTTTTATTTTGACAGAATTGAGGTGTTATTTTTATGGTTTTTGAAACAATTTCACTTCATTTAAACTGAGAGGAAAATATAAATTGCTATGCTTGAAAGGATTTAAACTGCTAATACACCATATACTGCTACTACCTAACGTCTGACGTTCTGTAGTGGCTGAATTTTTTTTTGTTTTTTTTTGCAATTTTAAATCCTGGTATAGGGGCAAGCGCCTATTATAATTTAGACATAACGCAGCCTTTCACCAAGATTTTTTTTTTGTTTCAATGAAGGTTTGGATCTTTTCTTCCAACGAAAGTTTTGGGTGTTTCAATGAGATTTGAATTTCTTTAGACGAATTTCAAGTTTTTAATTTGCAGAAAATGAATATCCCCATATTTATGTTAATTTTACTAGTCATTACTGAAATAGTTCTACAACTAGTGCACAAATGTTTGCTTGATTTTATAACGTAATACTCTAATTATATGTATACTCACATCTGTCCGTATGTGTTGGCGCTTTTATGCATTAATCGTTGAATTTTAATATAGAAGCTGGCATTAAAAAATGCTGATTAATTTAATGATTGATGACGATGTGATAATCTGCAGGTATCGCTGAGTATCGAGGAAGGATGAAAAATTGTTTCAATTTTTGCAGTATTCTATCATCTCATATATTCATTGAAAATTTATATAAAATATAAGCAAAATTTTAGTGTACACAAAAACATTAGAAGGATCGAAAAACCATTTCGAATTGATACAAAAAATTATGATTATGCTAGAGAATAAAGGAGAAGAACACAGCTGTCGAGAATAATGGCATAAAAACGTATCGATTTGATTTATATTACATGTGATTGTCAATAACTATGAAGTAGTGACACCTGTCGAGTGCTTTAATTTGCATGTATGATTTATGAATTATCATAACTGCGCTTCATTCAGTTGCTAATCTCATGGCATGATACATAACATTGTTTGCACGAATTGCGCATTGCATGCAACTTTTTTTTTTTTCAAATTGTCTCTCATTTATTCAAAATAATTTAATTGATATTTCCCTATCTTTTCCATCTTAAGTGGAAACAATTCTAGATTATGGAAATTAGTATTTTATGAAAAATCTCAGTGGAATTTATTAGTGTTTTTTTGTCTGAATATTGCATAGACATTGCATTTTAAAATGAATTCCTGTGCAATCAATATGTTTCTTTTCCAGGGCGCTATTCTAACAACGATGA
The DNA here is from genome assembly GCA_006503575.1 of Baylisascaris schroederi. Taxonomy (NCBI): domain Eukaryota; kingdom Metazoa; phylum Nematoda; class Chromadorea; order Rhabditida; family Ascarididae; genus Baylisascaris; species Baylisascaris schroederi. The sequence goes on along the minus strand of QEWY01000073.1, from coordinate 283,851 downwards.
TCGCTACTCGAAATCTGTCAAGTAAGTTATTTCCAATTGCAATCATATGCTTAAACTTTGCGTTTTCTAACTTTTTCTTTTGTTTCTCTTAGTAGCATTGTATTTAATTTCAAGTAATTCTGGAAGTTGCATTCATCCGATGACGATGGGGTGAGTGGAGGGGGGAGGGGGGATCGATCAGCGATCACCGATCAATCTCTGATTCGACGACGTTTTTTTTCAACGAATCGTCTTTGGGATGTTTGTTTTTTTTTTTGTCCATGGACATCAGTGTTTTGTCCAATGATTGAAAGTCGAAGTGAACGATTTAATTGCGAACATATGTCAAAGAGGCGTGATTTTTTCAATCGGTATATGTTTTACCATAATCACATAAGTACTTCGCGCTTTTGCTGATCGAGTTACGCCAACGGCTATTGGAAACTGCAGTGCCCTTTTCGCCGTGAAAGCGCCATAAGGCGATCTGACTTCGTTTGAATACTTCTGCAGATTTCATTGTTACTTCCGCTTTTCGATTTCCCTAGAATGCTCGTGCGGCATATTTTACTGCACAAGAGGCAAATTTTAAAGACGAAGCAAGCGACGGGTCTTTTTATCCATTATGCAGATTTCATTCGACTGCACCTAGTTGGTCATCAGTTTAAAGTATAGGTAATGGGGCGCATAAGCAAGCACAAGTTCCATTTCACAAGAACACCTACAGTATAAGCTTGAATAAAGCCCAAGGAATCAAAATTTTCATCAGGGATTTTAGTGAATTCATGTTGTGAGGATTATTCCGCCTCCGAGAAGTTAGAAAGGAGAGTATTCGAAAAGATCGCGACAGGTTTTTCGCGTAACTTTTGTTCAAGATTACACGGCTTATATAGCATTGGAAAAACCCACAGCGATTGTGTTGCGGCAATAAGGTCATGTCATTAGAGAAAAACCATTTGCAGTGAAGGTGATCTGTCAAGGATGTTTGAAATCTTTAACATAGTTGAGGGACTGATGTGAAACCTGGACTACCTTATGCTTTTTATGGAGTATTTGTGTATATCTTCAAGAAATTTGCATCTAGAGGTTATATGAAATTGATGATTATCGTAGACTTCGAGCAACGTTGTATTTAACAGTGAAAGTAATGGGTCGGCTACTTCGAAACAAAACAGAAAAAAGAAATGCCATTCACTGAAAAATGCGAAAATTTCTTAGCTGAGTGGTTCGTTAAAAAACGAACGCGCAAATTAGATGGCTGGCAGAAACAATGCACATTTTTTCTTCAAAACGTTTAGTTTTTTAGTCTCATTGCGATGCACTTAGATGGTGACTTTGAGCGAAGAGGATATGCCAGCTGGGAGACATGTGTGTTGGTTGGTAATATCACGTAAGCAGCGATAATCCTCTTAAACATCTGTCGCTAGAAACCTCTTCTAAGAGACTATATTTGCCTATAAACAATTCTCAGGATTCTCTTCGTTTAGCCGCATATTACCTCAGTACATCAATTAAATATTTCAACCACAAAAGAGGAAGTGAAGGAGGCGTCGAAGAGATCATGATGAAATTTGCGTTTCTAACAAATTGTCCTAACGCATTCATGCTATGTATTAGTTTTTACAATTTTAGAAAACTGATTTTACAAGGAGTATTGTAAAGATCGCGAATGAATATCCACTTTTCCAATTAGGAAATCGTTGTTCGCAAAAATTTTCAAAGATTTCATTCACTTATGATAGAAGTCGAATAAGTTCCCATATTTTTATTGATCACTTGTGGAATATTCCTTTTTTTTCTCGAAATATTCACTTCGGTATTTCATTTCTCTGAGGCTGAAAGCCATTTGTTGAGAACCGCTCCGTTTCATCTTATACTCCATATAACTCAACTGTTGTATCGCTTGTTTAAGGATGAAAAATGAAAGTAAACTTAGAGTGCCTTTTGGAAGTCAAACAGCACATTCGGCAATTTTCAGCAAGAATTACGAAATTACTTCTTTTGTTATAATAGATGCCAGGCGCGCTAAAAGGTGAATGAAGCACATCTCCAAGGTTATTAGTTCTATCGAAATTGACATTAGGTTCCAATTGCTCGAGTTTGAAGACAGCTGAAAATTATGTGTCACATCACAAGGGATAAATTTTGCTGCAATAAACCAATCGATTGTAAATCACGGCACGTTATCGTAATGTTGTTTATGACGATAATGAGTAAATATTTATAGCTTAATAGGTGATCATACTAGAATTCGTTATGTGCTGAAAATAAGTTTTTTTTTTTCGAACCCGAATCCTTCTATAGTATTCATCAACTCGCAGTTAATTTTTATCCTAATAAAAACCATAGCAACAATTCATATCTACAGTAATCTACAGTAATCTTTGATTTGCATTTTTGCTAACATCTACAGTAATCTTTAAGTTATCGGCTCAACTCATTTCGTTTGCATTTTTGCACCTTCTGCAATCTAATAATTTGAATTATTATACACTTTCTATTAAAGTCTATGCATTGTAGGCATGCGCTACTCTTTGATTTATTATGAAACTATAAGTGATATCAATCTATTCTCATAATCAAAATCACTTCAAAAGAAATTATTATACACTTTCTATTAAAGTCTATGCATTGTAGGCATGCGCTACTCTTTGATTTATTATGAAACTATAAGTGATATCAATCTATTCTCATAATCAAAATCACTTCAAAAGTATTCATCTTCTGTTCTCATCAAATTTTAAGAAGAAAACTTATTGTTTACTCAAGTAAGCAATCTAGTTTTCTTTTGATTTTATAGTGCACTCAATTTTCTGTGCAGTTGCAATTGCAATAAGCAATACAGCTTTTCCAGCATTGATTTTTTCTTTAGTATAACCTTTTCGTCACGTCTCCTCTTTCTCCACTTTTCTTTTGAGTTATACCAATGTTCTTTTCCAGATATGCTTGAACTGATTTCCCGAGATTAAGTATATGATGGTGAGAATTTGCACATACGAACGGTATTTTCTGAAATGTTTTAATGGGGGTGGGGATGGCCGGGGAGGGGGAAAAGTTGTATGTTATGCAGCTTGATTTTCTTTGAAATTCTTGCTACGAAATGCTTAAAGTCATTGCAACAAAAATTTTCGGCTACTCTCGCAAGTACTGCTCACTCGCAATGCTTCTATAAACATTTTTGAGATGAGAATGGTGTCATAAAGATTACTTCATTGGCGATTGAGTATAGTCGTATAAGGATAATCAAAGATATAAGGTCTTTTCTTCACAGGGAAGAAACCTGTTGTGTATTTGTAGCGGCATACTAACTGTTCGTACTTTTTGCTAAAGCAAACCATTATGTAGCAAAGGTCGATATTGCAGAACTTTTGAGAATGCCTTACCGTGGCGGTGAGATAGCTTTGAAGGTAGGCTTTGATTTGATGGGAAACTGGTAGAGGAATTCTTTTCATACCTTGGCGTTGGTATTTGATGACTATTGCTGCTGAGTGAAAATTGCTGCACAATCTCGTGCTCTAATATAACGTCACCTGTTTGATCATAATTTTCATATTTATGGGAATTTTGTCGGAAAAGTTTGTGTGTGTGTCAGTGTGAATGTGCGATCGATTGGCTCCGAGGCGTGAGGCGCTCACCTAGGACTTATCAGCCGAGGATTGTTCTCAGCGCAAATAACGTCGTCGTCGATCGGTGGAGGACTAGCGTCGCCGATTAGCTGTGCTTGCCCATCAACACACATAAGCTGCGATGCTCGATGAATAAGGGGCTACTCGTCGCTGCAAGCTTAGTTTTCTTCCGAGCGTTAGCAGTTCAGATGCGCGACCATCCAGCTAGCCAGCTAGTCAGCTAGCGCCTCAAAGTGGAAGCTACGGCTGGCACCTCGCGCACGTTCGATGAGAGTTGCTGTCGTCGAGCGAGTGCAGTTGTGATTTGAGTTTGGCTGCACAAAAAAACTATGCTTGGGCATTATGGGGCACACGTTCCTCTCATTAACGCCTCTATGACGGAGCCATCTGTTGTTCAACTGTGAGCGTAGACCAGCGGCTTCGGATGTGTTGCTCGCACATTTCCGAGTTTACTGGAAACTGATCACCGATATCTTTGCCTACATCAATTCATTGCTGCTATCGCATTATTCAAACAATGATGTGTCTTTTGCTACTTCACTCTGAGTGAAGATCATCCTTCTTATGCTGCTGATTTTCTATTGCTGTGCTATGAAACATTCGTTTTTTCGCAATTCCAGTCGTTCGAATAACATCGTTGTGAATCGTTTCGCAACAGTTTTCCTGTAATGAAATTCGCGAAAATCTGTGTGGATAACACTATGAAAAGAAAGTGCGTTGAGTTGAAGGGCTCCTGCAAAAGTGCACAACACCGGCAAGAGGTGAAGTGTGTTGCAGTCTTCAAATGAAGCGCGGTATTTGTGTGTTTGGGTTGCGCCACCCGAAAGCACTTGTGGGAAGCGAACTAGAATGATGAGAGACGAGGGCGGCACGTCTTCAAGTCGACCGGTGTTACAGCGCTTCCTTGCTGGAAGACGTTCGGAACGCTTCGAGCGAGTTAAAAAGCCCGTTGTGAGTCTGCGACTAGATTGTGCGATGCCGAATACTTCAACTGCTTCTGAATCGAGTAGTGGTATCGTCGCCGACATTAAACGTGAGAAGTCAACAAAGAAACGCACTTCGAGTCCGTATCGTATTTCCGATACACCTAGATTCGTCATGGCTGGCCTCGCGGATTTGGTTGGTAGAGCTCGCTCCCCTTCTGTCAACAAAAGGTATTACGTATCGACTACTGTGAGCAAACTTGCAGCCTCTCTAGTTCCTCGTTAACTTGAAGTAAACTCTTTTTGATTATGAATGAGTTTGTCCTTACTTTATCATGCTACCAAACGAATACCCATTAAGAATTTGAATATTTATTTTATTCGTTTTAAAATATTTGTTTCAAAAATATTTGAAAAAAATCTGAATATGAGTGTTTTATGTTGTTGTTATATGTGCATAATGTTTAGTGCAGTAGGAAATACGTTGTAGAGAGGTTACGAATGAAGTTTATTAAAGCATAACATGCATAATTCTATAGTTGAGCCAGTCAAAAAAATCTATTTCATCGTAGGAATTATTATTTTTTAAACGACATATTGGAAGGCATCTTCATTAGTTCATGGGCAGCAGCATAGGATCACAATCGTTTCGCGCTTAAATTTTATAATAGAGGAATTGCAAAAACGTGAATATATGGATTAGAGATGAAATGAAGAAGGTTGTATCATGAAGGTATGTTTATAACGATGCAAGTTTTTGTTAGGTATGTTCGAAATGATTGCTATGGACTTCGATGATACATTCCAGCAATGGGAGCGTTCCTTATCTAATTGCTAATTTTTGCCAATTTTATTGCTATCTTGCGAATCTCCATTAGAACTTTCGAAGTCGCGACACTTAGTGAAACTTAAAGTGTTTCGAACGATATGCTGGCAATTGGAATTTTCAGTTGGACGCATTTTTTTCAGTGTTAGCGATTTCTGCGACGTTTGTTAAGCTTAGTGTTACGAGCAGTGTTGATCCTCAAAAAAAAAAAAAAAAACATTTATTTTTACGAAACCACGGTTGCGAAAATCAAAAGCTTGAAAATCGGACAACTTCAAAGTTTGCGAGTGCATGACTTCATTCGAAATCCCCGAAGTTCTCCTCATATCCTGCGTACTAGTATTAGGGTTCGATAAGAGTACTCCTAAACTTTAGAATCCTATAGTTCAGGGTCCCCAAAGATTTAAGAATTGCTATTCTCTTATCACAGTTCCGAAAAAAGGCAATTTTTTCTTAGTCAAATTTTCCGTTGAGAACATTCCATATTATATCGCATCGTTGCTAGAAAACTTGAGATTTTCCAACAAGCGTTTACGGTTAATTTGGAGTATTTACTGAGTAGATGCATTCGTTTATAAACGAACCGTAAACGAATCATTGTACTTTTCTAAGTATGGTGATTTTAATTGTAGTGTGGATTCCCAACTGACAGTCGCAATAGTTTGAAGGCAATTAAATTCGATGCACTTAAAAAAAATCCTTTCTTATTCCACCCACATCCACATCATACTTGCTGTAATTGTAAAAATGCAAAATTTGATGTCCCTTATTATTATTCTTCAAGCAAGCAGCATGCTATTGCTTTTTGTTTCCATGCAATTGTGTCACTCAGCCGCATTGATATTCTCATAGCAAAGGAACATTGTCTGCCGGTAAATTCTACAAGGCGCTAATCGCTTCAATAAATCCTGAAACAGTGGTGATGATTCAGGATCTTGTAAGTCCCAAATCCCATATTTCGCAAGTGTTTATTTTGGTGCTTGGTCTTAGCAAGCAGACAGACAAACAGACACATACATAATATGTGCACCTACACACGCTTTCATTCTATGTAACTTGAGATCTTGCTCTCTTAGAGCGTTCTACCTTGCAAGTTGGGCTAAATCTTCCTCATGCGCGATGAAAACCTGATGGTGTTGTGAAGAGTGCAATCTGCTCGATACTGCCAAAGAGCAACAAAATTTTTTCGGTTTAGGTGAGTCGTTCAAGGTCGTTGATTCAATGATACGAGTTATTTGCTATTCACATTTCATCGCATTTTTTTTTTCACACTCGAAGATTGCTTCTATGCTGTTTTTTTTTTACTTCTTTGATATGTTCAACCAACACCTTCAAAACTTTCAAAGCTTTTCCGTTGGGATTCGTTTGTGATGGAGGAATCTTCAAAACATCGCATGTGAAGAATTCAAAAAATTTCACTTTTATATCTTACCCATGATGTCTTTGGGTATTGTATTTTTTAGAAACTTCTAACATTCATTTCAAATAATTACTCAACAGTCCGAAAATTTCTTCTCACCGCAAAATCTCACCAAAAAAAAGTTTAGTTCGGAGGAGCGCAACATTTGAACAAATGAGTTAGAAAAAAATACATGAGGGATTCTAGAAAAATATTCCTCGCTTTGCCGCGCTATAGAATCAATGTCTGTCTTCGATGATGTTGATTTTTGTCATCGGTATCTGTAAACATTTTAGTTGCTATTAACAAATTATTCCACAAGTCGGCCTTGCATCAAGTTATCATCATTACTTATGCATACGAATTAATGCAACAAAACTGATTGTTGCTTACATGCATCGCATATTCACATTCACGTCTTTTTTGCTACTTTCATCCCACGCTCATCTTTCTAGTGCATTTATAAATTCCTCTTGCAATCTCTTTAATTAGTGCAGAAGTTATCTATATTCTCGCATCATATTCTTGCCCACTCGCACCTAGAAAATACTTTCCAACTTTGCAGCTTGAATACAAAAAGCATATTTAGTCAGTGATGCGTGTATCTCACATTGTTTAAAAAAAAAAAATCTTTTTCAAAGAGAAGCAACGAAACGGTTGAAGATTGAATGGGTAATGTTTAAACATCTGATGTCATTCTTGTGATATTTATTGATATCCCTTTTTTTTTTTGAGAAAATCTGGCAACTATTCATAGAAATAAAAGTGTGCGATCAGCAAAATTTTGTAGTCTGCAATTTAATGCACACTGTAGTTGATCGTTCTTTGCACAATTGTTGTCTGTATAATGATGCACATTTCATCTGTTTTTGTGCTGTTATTNTTTTTTTTTCTTTTTTTTGTAATGTAAAAGATTGTCGTTTCAGTCGAGCTAAACAACGCTCTTTTTTTTCGCTTGGTTGACGGCAAAGAGAAAGGCGTTTAGCTGTCTATTCAAAAAAAAAAACATCTGCCTACTCTTATGAGATATTATAATGAGATAGCCTCTCTCATTTTCACAACGTCTAAAGCAAACTCATCAATGACATCATTGAACCTTATTTGTTAAAAGTTATTCAATCAATCAATAATGGCCGAATTTTTTGAACATTTTTTTATGAAGAAGATAATTTTTAGAGTCACCAATCTAATGTATTTTTTTCTAAGTGAAAGAATTTCAGTTAAATACTCTTCACTGTGTTTTTTATTACTTTCATTTCGCTTAATATTAACATTCGTTAATTATCGATCGTATGACCGGAATGAGCTGTAGAGCAAAGTGAGAGAACATTCTTGAGATTGTTCAAACGTGGTGCGAAGCCGCCAAGTGCTGAAAACGGCTTTTAGCTTGCTGGAAAAAAAAAAAAAGCAAAGCTACTAGTAGTGGGACTATGTTCAATTCAGCTCAGTGTCCATTGATTGGTGGTAAATCCTGTGTATCTATTAGCTCAGCTTGAATCTAGCAGAAATTCCAATTCCGCAACGAAGCAACTGAAATGTTCTATGTATTTGGGGATAGGCGAATATTTTTGTGTAATTTTTGAAATAGTTGTCTACAATTTTCAATGCTATTATATCCGGTCAAGATTAATAGTGCACCTATTTTGAATTTTTTATGAGAGTCTCTTGAGAGGTGCCTATTTATTGCGGCTGTCGTTTGGCATCCATTTTCTCTTAGATGCTTGCAACGGATCAATCAAATTAGCAGTAAAAATGCTTGAATATTTAGAAATTTCCCCCACTTGAAAGCTATTTGTATATGATTTGAAATGGACATTTCACCGTTTTTCCCTCACTGTTCGGTGAAATCAAATCTGAGATCGAAAACTTTTTCCCTCAGAAGGGTTTTTTGAAAGCTTCAGGAGCTTTGAGGCCTCTACCATGCCCAAAATTGGGACTTTGAGGAATGTTCGATATTCGGATGGTGCTACGGGTTTCATTGAGCGGATGTATTCAGAATATCTGAAAATAGTTTGCATATCAAGAAAGTTGCTTTCTTTCTTTTTTGAGAGCTTCGATCTATAAATGATTACATGATGCTTTCGGACCTACTTTCCAGCTACAGAATCCACCGATCTAATTGTGATGTTCAAATTGTTGTTCAAGAGGGCACATTTAATCTTCTCAGTATATAAAACTCGCAAACTGTTTCTGCTATAATCGCTTGTGGAAATTTTGAAAAGTGACGTAAATTTTTTTCATCGAAATTACGATTGATTTAAATTCTTCTACCCGCAAATTCGCTTGCAAATTAATAAGCAGTAAGAAATATTGATCATTTATGCAAATAAATTTTCATAATAATTCGAGTCTCCTAATTGAACGTTGTAATCATAAGCAATAATAATTCGTCTCTTTCAATGAAGCATAATTTAAATGAAAGACCTGAAAGGCATTTATAGATTAATCATATTTCTTTAAGAATTTGCGAGAAAGCGAATTGGGAACTCCAAATAAATGATCATTTCAAAATAGAAATATATTATATTCGTAGTGATGAGGAAATAATTTGCTGAGGATATATACTGAAAAAGGTGAATNATATATATATATACATATATATACATGCTAGTCATATTTGCAACAATAGCAAACAACAGGCAATCTTTCTCGTTGAAAAATTATTGTCAATGTTTATATCAGAGTTACGACACGTAAAAATTCGGCACCTTCGCCTGTCTCACCACTGGTCGAGAAACAAGCTTTTCTGGCATCTGAGACGACTAGTACAGCGACTTCGACAGTTTCTTCACCAGCGAGTAGAAAGGCATGCACAACTTGGTCAACGAGTAGACCCAGCTGGCCGCCATGTTATACTGATATCTCCTCCAGCTGCAGCAATTCGTCTCCAACTTCTAGACGTACCTCAGATTCAACGTCAGGGTTGCCACCTCGATGCACACAACACTTTGCATCGACCAGCCCAGTCGTTAGAGTACAACATTCGAGCGAAGCGCTGAAAAATTCTGGCCAAGGTGAGCGGCTGAGTTCGTTCCGTGCCTTCAAATATCAGTCATATCTAATTGCATTGCAAGATCGCGTTGTTCTATATAATTCAAAACTTTGATGACTTAGCCTAGTCAAGATGACATACTCTGCGTCTTCAACAACCACAAATACAGTAATCATCGAAAAAAAAAATCGTTGATGTAATCGAATATGTCGATTGGTATCTTATTTGTTGCAGTAAGTCATTTTCCTACCAAGTTCACAGTTTATTGTTCATTCGCAACAGTTAAATTATTCAAACGAATATTATTGAAGTAAATAAGTGGACTATGTTAAAATACTCACGTTGTTACTCATAGTCGAACCATCTCATTATACTTCATATTCTCTTGCAGTGGTTATTGTCATCTTTGTTATAGTCATTTTAAATCTTAGACTGCGATCGATAATGGATTAGCGTACTGAAAGATAGGGGATTGGAAATTTGCCTGTTCGGGTTGTTTATTTGGTTATAAGAGGCAAAAAAAGCCTACTGGTAACGAATTTTATTTTCTCTTCTTGAAAGCATCATAGAGTGCTATGTGGCTATAAGCAGTGAGAGGAAGTGAAACATTTGAATGAATGTGATGGAATGGTATAGCAAACGGATGTGTAGGCTGGCATCAAGAGCAAGCGGAGTTCGTTCTTCCCCGCATTCTTCTGAACGTGGCGCCTATCTTCTTTCATCTCGTAGAAAGGACTATATCCTCGTGTTCACTCACATTCTCTATACAGTTGTATAGAAATATTGTCTTGAGATTTGTTGCGCTGGAGAATTGAGCTGAAATTTTAATTTTATTTTCTCGCAATTCTTAAAATATGATGTAGCATTCCAGATATACATGATGAATTGGAAGAGCATGAAAAATTGAGAAAAATTGAGGAATTTTTCTGAACACACCAAATTCAGATAGAAATTTAGGACACATTTGATTGGACGAACAATAAAATTTACCGAAATTCGCCTTAATCACTCTACTCATTTCCTAATAAGATAATGCGTGGCCTAGCATGTACGGCCTCGGATGAAAAAGTTCCCGCGAACTTAAGAGGTCATACTGTCAACGTTGTAGGTTTTGAGCATATTCTGAAGGGAGTCGCATCAGGCGTTGTACCGCTTAAGTTTGATACCTTAAAGTAGACGGTCAGCTACTTCACATTCTACCGGATGGGGATGCATTCGCAAGCATGAAGACAGAGCGATAATTTAGCAGGAATGATAGCATATTGCAATTTTGTAGTAGACACTGATTGCAGTGTTGTTTTCCCGTTCGCAAAATTTTAAATTCTGCCACCATCCGATCATACTACATTAGCATGTATACGGTAGTTGCTCCATTCAGGTTAGTCGATAGTCGCATGCGACTTTATAATTCGCTCTAGTTCTGTCAAGTTGTAGTTCGATTTTGTAATTGCTGCAGTTGTGTGAAAACTTCACTGCAATGCTCTCATTATCTCAACCAAACAACACAAGCAAAAACTTTACTCTTGTACGCTTTTTCCATGTCGCTCTTCTTCGTTGTATAGTTACTCTCGTTTGTGTTGCACTGTATTTATATTTGTCATATCCTGAGTGATAATCAAGAAATGAGTATATTTTTGCAAAAGTGAAATTAATTGTTGGAGTTGAAAGTTGGAAAGTTTATGCTGAGCTGAAAAGTAGGAATGAAGTTGCAGCCGGTCACATATTTTGTGGGCATTGATGAAGGACTCGTTTGGGAGCTGCTCGCTGTATAGACGGGTTTCTTGCTTCTTTCGAGGGGTTCATTCCCCTTTGCGTCATCACATCATAAACCGACATTGCGGGCCGCTCGCATGACCATGAATGCTGTGCCTACTGTCATTCACTGATTGATATTGAGCGACATTTCACCGATTCCACTCTCAATTTCTTCTCTTTGACCCTAAAAAAAGTTTCAATTCGATTAGAAAAATTAACCGATAATATAAAAGAATAGAAATATCGATCATTGATGCTATTTGAATTGGAAGCAACTTCTTTCGCATTCACTCTTCCAGAATGAAAATAGGCATCATGTGCGAAAAGAAAAAAAATTTTTTAGTTTTCCTCTAAGAAATGGTTTCATCTTTGAATATCTTCCTGAAATGTTAGAGATCCTTCATCTTTCGAAGCTGACATGGCTGCAAATTCTGCTGTACTATGCTTATCACTCCGATGATTAGCTTATGGCCGTCATATCCATTTCACTGACTAAAGGTCAGAATATGAACACGTTAACAAATCGCACTTGTTTATTTGCTGCTCCGGTTCTGACTATTTGTCACCCTTTTATTTTCCTCTATGTCTAGTAGATATTTACAATTTTTCTTACAATTTAAAACATCATTCACATATTTTCTAGGAATTTAATTCTTCCATATTAATCTATGAAGTAATCGGCTTATTATTGGATGACGTGTATAATTCATATGAAGATGACACTAACATTGCTTTTCCGAGAAAAAAAACCTTCGTTGAAGTGATGTGTTTACAGTTGCAATTCAACGAATCTGTTTGCTTATTACGAATATGGTAATTATACACTGCAACTTGAAATGCTTGTAAGAGGGTGATGAAAAGGTTCGGCATGATATCATCTTTCAGATAACCATTTAGTTTTTCAATTTTCATCCACCTTTTTTGCATGGGAATATTACTGTTTTATCTTTTTAATAATTGTGCTCATGTAAATTTATTTGAATTTATTGTTACTAGCGATTAAATTTGCATCTTTGACTTTAAGTGCATCTTAGAGGACGGATTGGAGTTGCATGTTTATTAATTAACCAGATTTTTTTCCTTCGGCGCTGCCACTTGGCTGTCGTGCGCTTCTTTCGCGCATAATGCGCGTCTTTTTTTGTGCTTCTCCGCATTAACCCATGTGCGTATTAAATGCTGCCTTATCTAATAGCTTCACGTTATTACTTTTTTATGATATTTTCTGAACGCTTACATAAGAAATAGGGAGAAATATATGGTCAAAGAAACTTTTTTATAGCACTTACATAAGAGGTACAGATTTCTTAGGCGCATGACTTCCAAAATCTAGGGAATTTCGATATTCATATTTGCAAACAACAACGAATATGAAATCATCGAGCACTTTCATTAGAGCATTTAAATATAGCCAAGAGAAGAATAAGAACATAAAAGGAAAGTAATAGCGATAATAAATGAAGGCAAATTCTGTGCAACCGAGCAGTTAATGTTTGGAAATGTGTACTCTTGAATCTTCTGTATCCTACTTGAATCCTACAAGGGAAATATTAGAAGCATTTTTGTGAATTCCAGGTTGCGATGTAGGAAAGCGAAAACACTACTCAGCCGTTAGCCATTTGAACGTCTACGATTCGAATACGTTCAATTAGTTACCAATCGTGATGAATGTATCAACTATAAGAAACGAAAATTTTCGCATCGTCAGTATAAATCGAACAAGGAATATGTGTGGAATGAGACAAATCAAGAATCCTGTTGAAAACGGTTAATGAGCCTCCATATAATCCAAGTGATTATCCAGTAGCTTCCAGAATTTTAAGTCATATCCAAAAGCAACGGAAAAGAGCATAGAATTGAATCTTCTAGGAGCAATCTAAGGAAAAAGTTTTTGCGAATGAAGAGGATTCAACATCTATGCACTGCATATGATTTGTAAGGAAAAATGTAATCTAACTTAATAAGCTTCTCTAGATACTAAAGTGAGATAGTTCATTTGCAAGTTTCTGTTGTATTTTTTTGGCAACTAAGTGTAGAACCGTCAGTATCATTCATAAACATTTAAAGCACCGAACCAACCGGACAATGCATCGAACAGTTGTAAACAGGTTTTTCATTATGGCACAACGCTAAATTATGCATCGGACATGAACGAGTATTACTCAACATAAGATACAATATGATCCTTTCATAATGGACTCTATCACTTTTTGCGCATCTAGCTGCGAAGCGGATATAAGTCATTGTTTGCTGTGTAATTTCACGAGCATCGTTTTTATTCAACGAAACAATGATGACTTTCTTTGAAATTTATTATATTTCAGTGAGAGGAAATGATTTATGATAAAAATGAATAGAGTCTGAGTATTTGTTTAGTAAATAGATTTGAAGCTAAAGATTCTCGTTTCTGAATCTTAATTGCATATAATGCTATTTAACGTTAGAAGCTTTCCCACTTTTTCATAAATATTCTCTATAAATCACATGATGTTTTCTGAAGAAGCAGAAACCTATTAACATAAACTTGAAAATGCTGTTGAAAGTCTATGTTCATCAATTTAAGTACAGTCGTTTCACGTTCTATTAACTATCCACAGTTGGTTAGTTAGTGAACACTGTGCTTTTGTTGACGCTTACATGTCTTTTCTATCATAACAGTATTCGTAAACATGGATATCTCGTGCAGTGCCTTATTATGAAATCTTGAGTATTTATAGTAGACGTCCAATTTCCTTTTATTTTTCAATTTTCACTTGCTTTTGACGTTTACTAACTTCAGCTATTGAATTGTGGCAGCTGATTTCGGGTCTTCAATGCGAAACACAAGGATTGCCAACTACTAGATCTCAACATATACGGAATTCCTCATTATAAATTTAGATCGGCTGTCAGTAGTGATATTTAACTCAGAAAATAGTAATCCCACATTCCTCAGATTATTCCCATTATTTCGAAAGGTGATTATTAAACTTTAGCGTAAAGAATTTCATTGCAAACTTGCAGATGAAAATTTTTCGAAATTTTTTTTGCACTTCATTCCGTTCAATTCCGGTTTTCATGTCGCTTCATCGCAAGCGATATTTCGTTGAGCTTTATTGCATTGCAAACAAAGCGGAGTGGAATCATTGGAATTGTGTAGCATCGGTGAATCTGTTTACTCACCGGTGATGCTCGATTGCTATTAAATATTGCTGCGTTAAGTGAATTTCGCCTTTTTGAATGCTTAAACGATCTTTCATTTTCTTTCCCAATTGCTTTGAAATAACTGAAAGCTTTCCAATTATTAATCGAACTCTGATCACTTCATCTTATAAACTAAATAATCCGATGATTTCAATATGAGGTTTTAATGAGTAATGTACTAAGTATTTATAAATATATTAGATTAATTGTATATGATTCGATATACATTGTTAACTTACTTGTTACGTTGAAGAGTTTGTGGTTTTTACTGTCATAACACGCATTCAGAAACTGAAGAATGCGGAGAGAAATTCGGTGAGTAGCATGGAAAAGTAATTTTGTTGTTGTTGTTGTTGTACAGGTTGTACAGATGATATCTCAAAGGCTTGAGATTTTCTCTAGCGAATTTGACCTGCTATGGATTATTTCGAAGCGAATGGAATTAATATTCGACAGAAACTTTTTTAGCTCCAAGAATGCTCCAGAAATTCTGCATTCCTGAAATGTTTTCCATTTCTCCACTTCAGGACATTGTTTTTTTGCCACTTAAAAAGCGTTGGTAGATGATCGCTCGATCTTTTGTCAGATTTACTATGAAGCACAGAGGAATTCTTTTAGTTTTCTTGTACAACTTTTTTTTTTCATGGGAAAAAATTCCATGTAGGTGCTCTTGTCTCCCAATGAACGCCAGCCACGCAGCCATTTCTACCATTGCAAATCATTGGCAATTGTCCATTATAAATCCTGACGCATGATCCGTTGAAAGTAATGGCATATCGTCCAACGTGGGCCTTATTGCTAGGCCAACTTTTGTTTGCCTCTTATTTACGTGCTTTCTGGTGAAGCACATCATTCTTTAAAATTATGAACGCTAATGCATTATTTGCGTCATGAAGTGCACATTGCCTACAAAATGTTAACGCCACACTCATAAAGATCAGAGAACAGCGCTCGACTCATCATAGAGGCAATGGAGCGGAAATGCACAAACGCAGCGAGGAAAATTTTAGGTTTGCTGCAATGAAACATCTTTCTGAGAGCACAACAAATCTCTACCCAAATATTCTTCTATTGCAAATCTATGCGAAAAGAAGCATTTGAAGACGTCATATCTATGCATAATTTTTTTTCCTTTGATTTGTGGTTTCTTCAGCCGGTTTGTTTTGTAGGGAAATACATGATAAGGCTTGTTTTTGTTCGCTTTATTTATATTTAGCGAATCAGTCAGTCCAATAGGCTAAAATTGCAAAGAGCAAATTATGCTAACCTCTTGACGCATTCTTCTGCTTGATGCATTTTTCACTGGTAAATCTGAAGTATCTGTAATTTTCCAAGAAGCGCCACTGGAATGCTATACAACTTTTGCCGTTGTCTTTTGAAAACATGAAAACGAATTGACTATATTACGCCTAAAATGAACGTCGCCTGCAGTATCACTCGCACAAAATTTACTGTTGTGGGTGTTTCATCGTCGGATACCTGAAAAATTATGCATCTTTGTGGAGCTTTTCCGAAGGCCACTTCATCTTGAAAACTCCTTTGAAGGAGTACTTTTTTATACTCGTAGTCACATCTTTTTCTTTCTGATTTCAATCAGATGCTTTAACATTTTGCTGAATTCGGCTCGTTCCTACTGCTATCTCACATTGTTGCGGTAAGCTGGAAGCTAGAAACTGCCACTGAAAGCTCACAGTTATTATAGTACTGAAGGTTTCTATCACATCGTCTATTCATTATGCTGTACCATCGTTATGGTGCTGTTTCGTTCACTAACACTCTTTGTTGGTTTCCAATCACAAGAGGTACTATTTGACAACCTCACATAGTCGATTGTTAAAATATCTAATAATTGGATTTTTTTTTTACTTTAGTAACTATTTAGGCATTATCTTATTTCAGTTGTATGCAAATATTGAGATAATTTCTCAGATAGTTACTTCAGCGTATTATTCGTCTTATTGCAGCATCGTTATTTCTATTCTACGCTTAAAAGGCGCTAAAAAAAGAGCGGAAGCATTGCGGCGGCATAGTGCCGCCGCTATATTTGATGTTCGCATTATTGATGCGTATGAAACGCATCACTATGCGTTTCATACATAGGCTAGTGCAGCTAGCTAGACCAAATAGCAATACCCGGAATAATACAAACGGACGTACATCAATCAGTATAAGTGTCGTCGAGATGCGGAATACGATGTCATCTAATAGTGAATGTGAAGGTAAGCATTATAATTCGAATAAACTACTTACTTGACTAATAAACGAAATAATTCGATTAATTAAGTTCACCTATTAATTTAATGCTGTATCATTCTCATCAAATTCTAATAATTTAAATATGTTATTGAAGGAGAGGGTCAGTTAAATGCGTTGAATTATATGCTAGTGGATTCGATCTCTTCATAGATTCACTATTAAATTATTGAGTAATGGTGCTGCAGTGTGCTTTAATATGTACCTCCGCATTGGATATTAGAGATGATCGCATTGCATCGAGTTAAAAAGTGCACATTTCTATTTCCGTTCAGTTAGGTGTATCTGTTGTTTATCATTGGAATTAAATTTATTTTTGAAGAAACTATCTATTGCCATTGTCTTATTACAATTCTTTATCAAGAATACTTCCACAACCCTCGGATATCATCAAAATTTTTTAGTTTCTCTCCAATTCCATTCGATTGCAATAATAGTGGAACATGTTTTCAAAAAAAAAAGAGCAAATCTTGAACTGCCGCGCCGTCAATGCAATATCTGCTCCCTTGACGTCTCGTCTACTGAGTGGGTTTTTCCTGTATGTGAAATGTTTTTTCTCGAATTTCCCTGAATATGCAACGTTGACGATCTTCGATGATGTGCTTGAGAATGCAGTTGCTTTCTGAAATGTTTTTTTTTCTTTGAATGACGCTGCACCGCTGCATGGTGAATAACGAAATTTCCAAATGAAATTGGTGTCAAATCCTTTGAGATTCTAATGTAATGAAGAGATTGTTTTTCATATGATTCGTTGTTGAAATCGGAAAAAATTTTTGCGATTTATTTGGAAGGAAAACAAACCATAAAATGGTCATATTTTTCGCCTTATTACATCGGGATTCCTTTTAGCCGTAATGCAACGAAATTCTTTTCGGCCATAATGCAACGAAATTCTTTTCGGCCATAATGCAGCCAAATTCTTTTCGGTCATAATACAGCCGAATTATCTTCAGCAGTAATGCATCAGGCAAGTTCTTCTTAACCATAATGCAGCCGAGTTCTACCTGTGCATAATGCAGTCATATTTTGCTGGTCGATAGGGATTAAAAAGTTAACCAATCAAAACCATCTCGGTTTTGGTTGGTGTTTGAATTGTAAGCGATTCTTAAAATGCATACTTAAACGAGAAAATGAAGAAGTTCAAAAGGAAAATGGTTAATTCAAACAATATGAGGAACGTGGAAGGGTATTCGTTAGCATAATGTTTTAATGTTGTAACTGTAAGATTTTTGTTTATATTGCATAATGAGAAAATTCGATGCGATTTTCTATCGAAATGTCTGTCGGATGAATAATGAAACCGAAAAAAATATAGAGAAATTTTGCATTAATAGAAACGCAATATTTTGCAATATGTGAGATTTTGCAATATGCAATATTTTGCGATTTTCTTTTGCAATATTGATCATTGTTGATGTTGTTATCAATCATTTGATGATTAATATCGGTAAGAATTCTTCTTCAACAACGCTAACTCATATTGCTTCGCCAATAGTTGATTGATTGATCTATATAAAATAGTTATGCTTTTCTTAATTCATCGATCAATCAATATTTTAGGGAAAATTTTGTATAATCTATAAAGTAATCATTTTATCAACTTTCTTTCTTTTTCAATCAGATTTTCACTATATTGGCGTATGGTTTAAGCGCTATTGTTTTCCAATTATTTTATTGACTTTCCCGTGGCTCATCTCCTTTGTGAAATTTGATTTATATTTTTAGTGCGCCTTTTGCCTTATATTTTTTTCCTTTCAATCGACGTACTATTACTGCTTTTCCCTACTATCTAACTATTCGTCCAAATTGTAGCTTTACAAACGTTTTACACCTTTTTGCTATTCATGCTTATATACTATTATATGTTTCCCTACATCGAGCGTTGAAATAAATGAATTAAAGTGAAGATTTTTTTTCTCAGAGATTATTTTTTCTCTTCGAAAGATAAAGAATCATTGTTGAGATAATCTGACTTCTTCTCTTTGTTGCTTTTGAATTGTTATTCTGTTCTTTATTTAGCTCATTTATTGATGCCTATTTATTTGTTGGATTTTTTTATTTTTTTTCTCAGAGATTATTTTTTCTCTTCGAAAGATAAAGAATCATTGTTGAGATAATCTGACTTCTTCTCTTTGTTGCTTTTGAATTGTTATTCTGTTCTTTATTTAGCTCATTTATTGATGCCTATTTATTTGTTGGATTTTTTTTCCTTTAACTGCAATGTAAAGGACTGATGCTATACGTAACAGAACGCCAGTTTTACATATCAAAGCATCTTCATGTCACTCCTACGCTGTAGAGTATATTCAAATAGGTGACTTCATTTGCTGTATGTGAAAAAACGACATTGCAAACATTTGTTCAAGTGTGTCTTATAGTGCATTGTTTGCATAACTACTGCCAAGCTATTCGAATGGCAATTTCTCCTTCCAGTTGGCCATTGCCTATAGTCAGATAGCGACATTTCTGTTGAAAATCAATTGAGTGATGGGGTATTTAACAGCTGATTTAGGTTGTTTAGTTGGTTGATTTATTGCCACCCTCCACCCACATATCTTACACTGTTGCTGCAGCCACATCATCGGCAGCTGCGTTTTGCATCAATCTGTTTGGATGTGCACGAAGAGTGTGAGCTGCATTGACGGCTGTTCGTTCGTTGACTTCAAAAACGCACTGAGTCAGCACACAACGATAACACACTGCAAGCAGTTCATAGTTGTGTGCGCAGAGTGTGCGTGCTTCGCTGCAAGCTTTTATCTGAAGAGAGTTCCCTAACTGCCCCTATCCCTCTCCCCCCTTCCCCGTCACCACACCTCTTGAATCTTCGCGTATACTTTTAATTCTCTGTGGATCAAATTTGCGCAGTATTTTCCCGTTTTCGCTGTGATCAGTTTCACCTTCGCAGTTATTAGGAATCCACGAATTAGGCAACAACGCATTATCCAATTTTGCCGTCTATTGGATTGTTCTGTCAAACAACTAAAAATTTTTTTGAACTTTATCGATGCCGAGGAGGCCGTTTAGATTGCTTTAGTTTCTGAGATAAACTTGAAGTGATCTATCCTTCCAAACTTCTTTGTTGACAGCATCACAAAGGAATATTTTTTCGTAACGAAGAGAGGTTTATAAAAGAGTGGGCAACTGGTTCGATGACTAAACATATAAAAACCACTTCGTTCGATAGAACAGTAGGCTGCTTTGTTGTTAAGGAACGTTTAACAAGACGTTCGCCATACGATTTCGTTAGTATAAATATATATTCTAACCTTAGGCGTATCAAAGTGAGAAGCTGCTCTTAAAATTGCCATTCCCTTCAATATTGCTTACCGAACAAGCAGCACGCTAGCGTCAACGACGCGGCTATAGCTTATTTTTCGGTCGGTCCCCAAATTACTGGTACCGCTTGGCGACCACATATCGACGAACCCATTTGCTGTGGCAGTTTACGCATCGCTGCCTGTCGTCCGTACTTGCTGATTCTCGAAACGAATCGAGAAGAGTTTCTTGCTATCGTCTTCGCTGGTAATCATATCACGCTACTGGTATTAATTCAGAGGGCTTCTAATTTTTCTTGAGTTGCCTATTTGAGAACTGCTGAAAGTGAAATGTACTATATAATCGTCGTTTTCGCAGAAAAGCTCACACAGTTATGGCCTTTGCTAATGCTTGCTGTGGCTACTGCAGCTGCCTATCTTGCTGCAACGCAGCCACCAAAGCGTCCGCAGCTGACAGCCGTTGAATCCGATAACGCACCTCCGAAAGCTAAAGTGTCCTCAACTAATTCCGGCTTAGACAAGTTGCCACCCCTTCCTCATTCTGTTACTTCTCCATTCCCTCCTCCTCCTCCATATGAGCGTTTTCCACGTTTCGAGCCTCTTCAATCGCATCCTCCTGTCAGCGTTATCGATTTTTCTGCTGGTACGGTCATTTGTGTACTTATCCATTTGTTTTGATTTCTAAGGTTGATCTTAAGGCGTAGATAACATAGCGCTTGAGGTGGACATTTTTCTTGATCGTTCTGTAACCAGCCGTTTCATTAATTCTTATGTTGAATAATTCATTTTTTGCTAATTTTGATTTGTTTACATATTGTTTAACGAAAAATATTTTAATTTTTTTAAGATTCGTTTTGCGTTATTATACTCTTTTCTCGATGGAAAATTTATGAACATATGACATTTCTGCTCTCAGTGGGCATATGGTTTGACATAAATGATGTACATTTATATATTTAAATGATGTTCCATTGCATCATTTCATTTATCGCTTAATTGTCCGAAAGTATAACATGCAATATTTGTTTCCGCTTGAAAAATTGCAAAAAATTAGCACTGAATAGTTGATGAGTTGATGGTATATAGTCTATCGATTTTACTTATCACTCTTCGATAGTCTGTCGTTTTTTTTTTCTTCTTTGAATGTTGTTGACAGCTGGTTTGGGCAAAAAAAAGCATTTCAGAAAATTGCTGATAGAATATAACAAACCAGAATTCTTATTTTCTTTGATATTCGTTGGGACTGATAAATTCTCTTCCTTTTTTTTACTTGCCTATTAATGATAGAGATTCATGCCATATTACATTTGAAGGTGGAACACTTTAATAATCTGCAATATTTTCTATAACGATTTTGAAAAAAATATGGAAAAATTAGTAAGGAAACTATTGTTCGTATAGAGTTTGGAAATTTTTCGCAAAACGGATATTAAAAAAAGGATTAGCAAACCGAAAGCTCTATATCCTCTACCTTACGCTTCGATAGATATTAGTTTCGTTTATCTATTTTCATCTTTTCATTCCGTTTCTTATTGAATTTAACGCAATGGTTTTCGTAATAATTTTGCCACATTATATTTTTCCCTGTTTATTTTCAACTCACAACAAATATTAATATGTCAAATATCAAAAAAAGAGGCATATCAAAAATTTTGAATTTGCTATTAAATTTTCGAATGAGAATTTATGATACCGATTAAGACTATCTGGTACCATTGCATTTTTTTTTTGAAACTATCCATATAACAATTTCTTCTAGAATCGAGTCCATCCCTCAAGAACGTTTCCTTAGATGATTTTTTTTTTTCTTATGAGCTTTTGCAAATGCGTGATGACAATACCGTCTTCATTCTATTCACATGTTGTACCCACTAAATTTTACGATGTTCAATAACGTCCAGTGCAGTTTTAAATATTTGAAGATGGTCAAAAATTTATGCTGTTTTATACAGTTGAACTTCTTTCTCATCTTGCACCTGTCGAAGTACAGAAAAAAGAAATATTGGCACAAGCAATGGGGTCTGTTGAAATATAGACTCATTATTCTGAACGGTTAATTTTTTTGTGTTGATAATCTTTGGAGTTGGTTCATCAGATGAGTGAAAACTGACGAAATGGTTTTGCATCGATAGCCTTATCACAATGACTTACTAAGGCACTTCCTCTGCACAATAAATGAGTTCACCAATAAAACGTCAAGAATGGCATGAAGTGATTTCATTATCCTATAAGTCATTAATAGTGTTAAATTTAAAGTCTTTCAGCTTTATTCATGTTTCAGGCCGCAACCTTCTGAACAAGAAAGAGGCGCCACCAAGTACTATAAAAGAATCCTCGGAGTCATCACAAACGATCGATGAACAGGATGGCGATAAAGGTAATTCCGAGTGAATTTCTCATCTAGTAAAATATCTGCTTGATCTCAACTAGTGAGATGATCGTTTCATATTACTTCGAGACCCCATAACTCTTTTTGTTCGCTCTCATTCACGATTGCCTCATCAATCCACCACCTTCCTCATTTCTATCTTCGGCAATAGAAATTAACCGACATTAATACAGAATCGTTAAAACTATGCATGCTACCACCATCGTTTTGAAGAGATTTTGCTTGTGATATTTTGAGGATTTGACGAAAGATATAAGCTTAGCAAATACCTTTAAAAAAAGTTTAGTCAACATATCACAATTCAAATGGTATCTGAGACGATGAACAACGCTCTCCCATATGCCCCAAATTTCTCGAAATAATGTTTTTATGACTTATTTGACTATAGTGGAATATGTTTTATGCTGAAAAATAAAACTGCGATTGAATTGTCATATAAATAAGACAAATGAATTGACTTCGTTTTGAGTGAATATTTTCTTATTATCCCATGAAAGCTTTAATGTTCATAGCTGAAAATAATCGACACCTTTTCATGAATCGCTGCTCTAATTGTTGGTCATCAATTAGTTCATAAGCTTAATCGATTTTAAATATTTGCATGTCGATCAAAATTGAATGGCTTTTGCGTGTTTTCGAATGTTAAATAGTGAACGCAACACAAATACGCTCTTCATGTTGCACTCAATGCACCAATTTTTTGTATTCGTTTTGCTGCAAAATGTCTGCTCCTCTTACCATCATCGTTATCTTTTGCTACAAATCCATTGTTATATTACCTTTTTTTTTTCACCACTATCACCTTTTTTTATAATTGTTTTTATCATCTGCTGGCATCATCTGTAGATTAAGATATCACTGAAGTTTTCCTCGTCGAATTTTTAGTAAATGTTCACGCAATATGCTTCTTGCTCATATGTATGTACGTTTGTTTTTTTGTTTGTTTATTTGTTTTCGATGTTGTGTACTCGTAGCAAAGCATGTGCTTTTATGTTCGGTGTTTGTTTACAAAAATTACTGACGCAGCTTTCTGCTATCATAATTTTTGTATCGTTCAGATATTACGTTTAAAGTGGGTTATTTTAGCAAGTTGTTAATGCTTTAATATTCATGAGCCATTTTTCCGTTTAATAGATTCCTCTCCAACGATTCATGCGCCAAGTGATGAAGATTGACAGAGGAAAAAAGGTCGTTGCTAAATACTGGGGTGGCCTAAACCGCAGAAAAGGGGTTTTTTTTTTGTTTCTGACCACCGATATGAG